>CBVK0100911252.1:0-10441 GCA_900067695.1 Picea abies
ACCTAATAGAAAATTTCAATGATTTCATACATTTGAAGCACATTTTTGTTGAGATGGCTCCTCCTACTGGCATATTTCAAATATCAACTCGTTGATGCTATGGGATTTTCATAATCTTCCTGAAAAAAGTGACAAGACAATAAACTATTTTTATATTGATATATGAAAACTAAATACAACAAAATTGATATTAATAAAGGAATGATTTGTAGTACAATATATACATATTATAGAAAAACATTTTTAGGAATATTACTTTTTGAATGATTTGTTTTTTCTTATTGTATGTTTTTGCTATTATAAGTCTAACTGGTCTCATTGACCATTTCTCTGGAAATGCTTCATGTAGTTTAGATATAACCTAGTTCTTGGAATCATTGAATTGATTTATGTATTGTAATTGGAAAGTACGTCTATACACTCGTTCCACTATATCTCTCATAATTTTGTAAGAAAAAATATCCCTTCCATTAACCTCCAACACTACTCTAAATGAGCTAAGGACCAATTCATCATCATTTACATCTTCTATAATTTGTATTTTCTTAAGACAACATTTCATTATTTTGTTGTTGGTCCCTGTAGAACATTAATCATATGTGAATTAATATATTGTTTGAAACATGTTATCTAATATTCTTAAGTATATTATTAATGAAAATTCAAAAAAAAACTCATATTGAATAGTATTTTTTCATTCACCTAATTCATCCGTTTGCAATTTTTTCATCTGCACTTAAATCACAAAGAATGTTATCAAGCTTCCTCATTTTGTGGCTCTTCATGACACAAACTAACCAATACATATTAATTAAACTTACATATAGTTCAAACATATTTATTTTGTATAGGATTTACAAAGAAGTTTTGTTTTATGTGTTATCATTGTGTCGATAAGAATTGTTGTTACTTGAATTATTCTTACTTATTTTGTTAGCAATATACAACCTATACCATTCAATACATAAGATATTAAATATATTTTATAAATAAATCACATAATTTTTAGCTAAAAAAAAAACTAGCTTCCGATGCGCTTTAATAATATGAAAGCACTAGTGTGTTTGATACAGGAAACACACCGACAGGAAAAAATGTTTGTTTTTTTTTTTTAAATACTTTAAATTACAATGGTGTGATATGTATCAATAACAATACCATGAATAGATTTAAAAACGAAAACAAAACAAAACAAAAAAATACCATGAACGAAAAAAAAAATTAACCGAAAAAAATTACACACCAATGAACGAATATTTTTTTTAAATTATGTTACAACATTTTTGGTGCGCTTTATCAGTGAGCACACCAGTGTGTTATATTCAAATTGACGCACCAATAACCATAAACCATTTTAAAAAAAAAACGTAACAGGGCCAAGAGGGTTTGGATCTGATGCAATAAGTGGTTCCCTTGCATCACATGTCAAACGTCTTATATATAAAAACACAAACCCATTAAATCTAAAATGCTTAAAATGAAAATCCATAATCGTGAAGTTTTAGAGGGAGTTAAACCCTAAGGTGAAATTTTTTAGTCACATAAGCAAGAAGAAGCAAGAGATTAAGGTAAGTATATTTTTTTTTTTTGAATTTTAATTGAATCTAAATAGGGGTAGAAATTGTAAAAAAATTCATTATTAAAGTCAACAATAAAATTTAAATTTTTTCTATACAGGGTTTTGAGTGAATGACCATACCCTTCCAATTATGATCTTTTGAATAATTATGTTGTTCCAAAGTATTATAATGCTCCCCAGTGCTCCCCGATATGTCTCTCTTGAAAATATGTCCCCTGTAAATTTTGGCAAAATAATGAAATAGTGAATAGCTTCTTATTATTTAAAGGACTTTATGAAATTAGTTTTTCGAAAAATAAATTCTCGCTCATTTTTCAATTGTAAAAAAAACAAGTCATTCTTTTTTTTTAAGTTTTTTGAAACACCGATGCATTTATTAATATAATGCACTGGTGCATTTTGTTAGACAAAGCACATGTGGGCTAAAAAACTTTGGAGCACCGATACCATATAAAAAAAAATTATTTGTTTCAAATCTTGAGAATCGATGTGATTAGTAAATAAATGTCTCGGTGCTTTATATTGTTATAGATGCACTAGTGCGTTAAGTTTAAATAAACACATCGTTATGATTTAAAATTTATATGAATTTTTATTTGCACATAAAATAGTATATTCATCTTTAAATATCTTTTAGGATGCATCCACATGACTTGCAGTACTTCATAGTATACATTTTCCGCTTAAAGTTACTTTATTCTTAAAAATTTGTTGTTGATTTTGCTGAAAAACTTATAATATCAAATGGTCAATTCGTCAAATTCCAACACGTTCCATATTTCTCAAGGTCCATCGTGGGGTTATCCCTTTCCCTCTCCAGTAAGTTCAGATTTTATTTATATTTTGATTATCTAATTGAATTTATTTTTTTTATCCATGTCAATATGAATAAAAATGTATCCAAATTTCCAGGATCCTAATTCAGAATCGAGTTCAAATGCATAAAATATTTCACCATTTCAAAAAGTTTGGAAACTCTTATCAGGAGAAACATACCACAAGCATTTGACAAATAAAAATGGACATTCGCTTCACCCTACCAATTGTAATATGCCATCTTCCATCCGCAATCCTGGGTCAACGATGGTAATAATTGTTTGGTATAATAAAATTTGAACAAACCAATTGCATTGTGCTTACTAATATCATCGATGTTATACTAATTTTCAATATTTTTTAAATTAGGATTCTAATGATGAGTGACCTATCTATCATATTTCATTGCACCCCACTACAATGTCAAATCGAGAGAAGGTTGCAATAAGATCACAACTCGGAGAGGAAGAATACCAAGAATGGTTGAATCAACCACCTATTCAATTCCCACTACGTCTAGGTTCACCAATTAAGAATGACTACAACAATAGTAGTTCTTCACAATTTGGCAATGGAGTCAATCAAATAGAGGTTAGTATGGATGATTATTTATAGGATACGAGTTCCATGGAGACAATGTTGTTATATGCATTCCAGAACGATGAGATAGGGAATGATGCACATATCATTGATACATTTTTCAAAATCCTGAAATCTACTTCCACCACCACTCTCTTTGGACCTAGCCGGTCAAAGTCTAACTAGCTCAGGACAAAACTGTTACTGTACAACTTGAAAGAAAATTTTGGCATGTCAAACTCATGTTTCTCAAAAATATTGAGGTAACTGGCCATCATGTCCCTAATATTTTGAGAAATTGTGTCACACAACCAACATTAAAAACGGTTGATTTTATGAACATTAAATGACACTATACATTTCTATTTCCCACTAACTATAAGTGATTCAAATATAAGTTTCTTTTGAGTGATAATTTATTTCCTGGTAGCTACGAAGAGGCAAAGAAGATGTTGAAAATGTTGGTTGTTGAGTACATATATCATATCATGTATGTCTGAATGATTGTATTCTATATAGAGGAGAATATGCAGACTAAGAGATATGTCTGAAATATGGGCATGACAGGTACCATAAATCAAATAAAAAGGGTAAATCACATGGTCCTCCTCATACGATATTGAGGCACATGCATATAATCCCAAGGATTCAAAGGATTTTTTTTTGCAAAGAATTAACTATGTTGCAGGGATGGCATGCCTCACACAGAAGTGAGTCGGGAGTTATGTGAATCCCAATAGATTCAATAGCCATGAATAATATAGAGGATACATGGCCCAAACAATTCAACGATGAAGAATAAAGTCTATGACTCAGCATAGCCATGGATGGCATCAACCCATACTCCCCCCAAAACACCAACTATTTTGTTTGGCATGTAGTAGTGATCAATAAAAATATCCCCCTATGGTTTTCCATGAAGAATGAACATCTTATGTTGTCTCTTATATTCCCTGGTAGAATACAAGTCAAGAATATGGATGTCTACCTACAACCATTGGTAGATGAATTGAAGGAATTATGGGAAGGGATACATGTATACGATGTATCAAGACCCATCGCAATAGAGAAGATTTTTACGTTGTATGGAATATGTGTTTACTCCCACCTCAACCAAAAGTGCATAGATTTGGTCACCCAACTCTAAATTGAATCTAGTATTCATCCTATGACGCATGCCTTCGGGTATCTACACCTGAGAACCCTGACCCACCACGGCCTCAGGCATATCCGAATTCGCATATAATGGGGGAGGAGGCATGTCCTGAACGAATGTGACAATATCTACAAAATATATAGTACACAACAATAATTAAACAGTTTTATTAAACAAGTTAATAAAACAAGTTAAAAAACATGTTACAATTAATTGTATTCTAATTAATTAAGACAACAAAATGAAACTAGATTAATTTAAAAAAAACACTAATATTGCCTCTATCATTTGGTGGCTCATATGGTGTGGAGAGGATGTTCATACATCCTCGTCAATACAACCCCGTGTGAGGACACGAGACCATCATGAACATGTATCGACCTCACTGGCTATCAGCTCCAGTATGTTAGTGGAAATCCTGGCTAGAAACTTTGATTGACCCCTCTTGGGAATCATCTTGCCCCACATGAGTCATCAGCCCAGAAGGATGATGGAAAAGACTAGGCCTCGTCTCTGAAAACCTCTAAAAAACAAAAAAACAACTCTGAAGCAAAAGGGAATTTCTCCCTTCCATGTATCATATCACAACATCTATCCATAGCTATACAAAATTGTCGCAAAAATATGGCAAACCATCTAATACATTGTTGCCTCTATACCTAAGAATCAACATAATACAAAAGAGCACAACTAATGCATTTCCCATCACTTGTAAAGTGTGAAATGGTCATCACTAACAGTGATAGGCCCCTAACCTCCTCTACACCAAAGAAGTGATCCGTAGTTGTCAACCAAACACCTAAAAATCAGCTGGAGAAAGTACATCAATCGCAATATATCTTTGAGAGTATATGAGTTGACTCTCTGCTGCAACACCAGCTAGGACATCAGGGAACTAGGGAAAATCCTCCCCTCTCCTGGATAGCCCAGTGATAAAGTATATATCATCCTTGATGGGATGGTACCACTAATCAAGACCGACAAAGAAATCCTATCGATGGACATCCCATCGATGGATCAACTACACCATGAACCCTAAGTTCCCCTTCGGGAATGTAGTCTCCTCGTAGTACTTAAGTAGGCCTACATTCCTCAAGAGGACTTGGGTCACTGCAGTAATAGGGTGAGGGTACAAATCTATCTCCCTTTCTCTTTCCTCCCAATCTCGTACAACATTGTATAGGTCAACCCTCTACTCCTGCTCATGCTACTACTCTCTATGCTGACGTCTCTGCATGATTAACATATAAAATACATCAGCCTCATACATAAAATATAAAAAAAAAATAGTAGATGAAAAATTTATTTATAAATACGGAAAAATAACTTTATTCAAAAAATAAGTAAATTACATTATTGGTGCTCCTAAAAAATAGTCAAGCATCGCTCGTGATGTGTATCTTACTTGTGAGCGTTGTTTTTGGTGCGCACATGTAACATAATGCACCATATAAAATTTGTTATATTAGTTTATGTGGTGTGTTGTATAAACTTATCGCACCATTGCATTAAGGTTAACAAACACACTACCTAAAATAATAAAAACTTAAAATCCTAAAGCACCATAAAATCATTTTTAAAAAAATTGTTGTTGCGGTGTGTATCATTTCTCGACATGCACCAATGCATTACAGGAAAGACGATGCACCACACAAACAATTTTTAAAAATTGATAATTATAGTACTTTGGCATTTAGACTCTAATTTTTGCGGCAGTGTGTTGGGTAATCCTTAACGCCCTGATGCGTAATTTTACCAATGCACCACATAAAATATTTATCTGATTTATGTGGTCCATCGTTTAACATAACGCCCTCATGTGTTAACGTTATTTCAATGCACCATGAAAAATAAGCTATATTATTTTAAGTGGTGCGTTGGTAAAATTACGCCTCGGTGCATCAATAATTACATAACGCACTGGTTCATAGAGTTTACAAATGCACTACAAAAAAAATTAGGCAAATGTGTTTCGGTGCACCCTGTAAATTTTTAGGGTGCACCATCTAGAGTGCAAGCCAAACAACTCGAATGCACTGCGCAGAAAAAAAAATTAAAAACAGTGGAAATTTAATTGAATTTTGCATTTTAATCTGCTAAAAGTTTAAGTTGTAAAGTAATAAAGAAATTACATGGACATTTCCTCATCAAGGAGGCATGGTTCCCACGTAGTAAAAAAAACAAATTTACCCACCGCTTGGAAAAATTCGAAAGCCACGCACTCAGCAACGGATGGAAGGAAGGAAAGAAAGGGAAGCACTGACGACAAGGAACTTCAGAGAGGAAAATTTTGTATCAATACTTGAGAGATATACAACACTGAAAAGGGTAAAAATGAATTTTAGGGCCCATACTTTTTTTTTAATTTAACCCTATTACTATGCACTTGATTATTAGGCACACCGGTGCGTCTATATTTAAGTAGCGCATCAGAGTAAATCTCTTTTTTTAAATAACCCTACCACAGTGTGTCATGTTTGAGAGCAATGGTGTGCACTGGGGTGTTGGTATTTAAGTAGCGCAATGGAGAATTTTTTTTTTAAATAACCCTACCATGGTGATTTATTTGTGAGAGAAACAGTGTGCACTTGTGCATCAGTATTTAAGTAGCGCACTAGAGTATATATTTTTTTAAATAACCCTACCATGGTACGTCATTTTCTAGAGCAATGTTCACACAAGTGCATCAGTATTTAAGTAGAGCACGAGAGTACATATATTTTTTAAATAACCCTACCATGGCGCGCCGTGTTTGAGAGAAATGTTGCACACCGGTGCGTCAGTATTTAAGTGTCACACCGAAGTATTTTTTTTTTTAAATAACCCTACCATGGTGTGTCATTTTTTAGAGAAATAGTGTACACCGGTGTGTCATTATTTACGCAGCGCACCGTAGTGTTTTTTTTTAAATAGACCTACCACGGTGCGTGATTTTTCAAAGCATCGATGCATCCATAGTATGAAATGCACCGATACGTTAGGTATTTATAAAATCACTGTAAAAAACATCTTCTAAAACCTCTATTTCCTTGCCTCCGCTAGTGTCCTCTGCTATAAACGGATTTTTGGGATATTTTTATAGGGGCTTCTGCCAAAACCTCTACTAGAGGCTATTTTCCTTGTAATGGTCAATGAAAACCATTTCAAATTTCTTAGGTAGACTTCTAAGAACTTTTTCAACATTTTTTTGATCTTCGATCTTCTCTCCATGAATCCTAAGTTGATTCACAACTCCCATCACTCTAGTCATGAATTGGTGAATGTTCTCTTCCTCCTTCATCTTCAAGGGTTTGAAGCTTCACAGTATTCACTTTATCATTACCTTGATATGATAATTCCAGGATATTCCAGGCTTTCTTTGCACTAGATTCTCTTGTTATCTTGGGAAAAAATGAGTCATCCACTAAACTATGGATCCAAAACTTGGTCTTGTTCTCCTTTTTCCTCAATTATACAAGTTCATTTTTTTGGCCATTAATCATGGCCTACAAAGTTGCTTGATCAGGTTCTAAGAAACCATTTTCCATTAGTTCCCAACATTCTTGAACTTGCAAGAAGGTTTTCATTCTTAGAGACCAAAACTCGTAGTTTTTGCCAACAATAACAGGCCTATGTGTTTTCCCTCGATTACTTGTTGAAGCCGTTAAAAATCAATCACAAAAAATAAGTGAAGGTTATTTCCTTATTTCTCCACTTTTTACCTTTGTCTATTTCTTTTAATCATCAATCACCTTTACCCTAATTTTATGCTTTTAATATAGCAAAAGTTGATCACCAGAATAAAATAAAAAACTTTGCAGCTAGGGTTTGTTCCTTTGAAACTGTTGACTTACTAAAACTTTGCTTTGGTTCTTCCACTTTTTCTACAAATCTTCTTGGCTCAAGCTCTAATACCATGTTACCTTTACCCTAATTTTATGCTTTTAATATAGCAAAAATTGATCACCAGAATTAAAAAAAGACTTTGCAGGTAGGGTTTGTTCCTTTGAAACTGTTGACTTACTAAAACTTTGCTTTGGTTCTTCCATTTTTTCTACAGATCTTTTGGCTCAAGCTCTAATACCATGTTAATTTGATAAACAAATACATATGAGGAAAAACACTAGAAAACATCATGGAGCATGACTAGCCATTCTTATTATTAAATAGATTTTCTACAATAAAAAATTAGCAACCTTAGAGAGATTATATTCTTTAACCAACTAATTAATCTATGCATATTCGATCAACAAGAGAGATTATATTCTTTAACAGTAAAATAGCATATAACAGTATAGACTGTAATTTGGAACCAACAAAAAAAAAAAATGTTTTAAACAACTTTATATGTCATGGGATATTAATGAATGCCTTGACATTTTATTTCTCCAACGCAGACCTTGCACATTGATGATTGTAGAAATAACTTGATCAAGAAAGGAGAAACGGAATGATAAGCATGAATGAAAACCGAGCAAATATTCCCTCGATACCATGACTGCATGCACTCCTACCTTCTCCCTGCTTTCTGTGATAGAGGGAACCTACTACAGTCTTTCTATAGCAAAATCTTTAAACTACCAGAACTCAAGCGGATTATATTTTGTAAGTAAATATTTACGATTCATCTAGAGATCAGGAATTAGACACTTCAACTCTGGTAGGAAATGGGTAGTTGTAGTTCGGAGGGTTGTTCCACCCTCCCCTCGTTTTAAAACCATTTGGTTTTGATCATGTATGTCCTGGTAATTACTTGAGAAAGACTAGTTACCAAACAAAAATGCATAGTAACAAACCATTTAATGTCATTTACAGAGTTTGCTGAATCTAAAGACTAAATGCACATGCCCAGCCAAATACTCCCCCACCTGCCACCCGGCCATTCATTGTCAAATACAAAGGAGTGGAAAGTGGACAAGGTACTAAAATCTCTTGTCTCCTGTCTCTCGCACGCTTTGTTCATTTTCTTCTCTTCCAGTGGCTTCGTTGGTGGATTTTCTTTTGTGTCGGTGGTAGTCTTTTGATATATCTTCTACGAACTCTCTTGCATCCTCTAGGGCTAAAGGTACTAATCTCTCATGTCTCTGGTATGCTTAGTTCGGTTTTCTCTCCTCTAGCGATTTTGTTGGTTGATTTTATTTTATGACAGTGGTTTACGATCAAAATATTAAAACAAAATTGATATATTTTTTATAAAATCATTTTTTGATATATATCTTAGACCAAATTTTTTAAGCATCCTCTTGGGTTATTATATATCTTCTTGTCATTTTTTTATTTTCTAGACTAAGAATACTTTATAATGAAATTTTTAATATACTGGATAAAATATTGTTTTGTATTTTATACAAAGTTATTTCTAATATACTAAGTAAAATATATATTTTATATATATATAAAATTGTGATTTTTATATAAAGTTATTTTTAATATAAAGTTCTGCATTAACATAAAATTATTTTTAACATCCTAAGTAAAATATTATTTTGTTTTTATATAAAGTTATTTTTTTTAAATGTAGTATAAAGGTGTATAGGAAAAAGGATATTGCTGATATCTTATTGTTGTATCATTTTTGTTTTTAAAAGTATGAGTACATTCTAGTGCAAGAGAAAGAGAATATTTGTGAATTGTTTAAACCCATAAAAGAATAATGATATGCAAAGTTCATTACTTAATCATATATATAATTTATGTTGAAGTACAATATTGAAGTATAATTGTATTTTAAGTAATTTTATTTTATAGTTTTTTTAGCATATTTTATTATCATAAAAATGATAATTTTTTATTAATCTTAATTTTCATTTTTTTAAAGATTTTACATGGTTATATTTTCATTTAATTTAATTTTGAAATTATAATGGTTTGGCTATATTTTCATTTATTTTCATTTTAAAATTATAGTGGTTTGAAGTGTTAAATAAATACCTAACTTGTTTGCAAGTGTTATTACATGATTGTACAAAGAGTTTAATTAAATGTGTGTTTTGAATGTCCATTCCCATGCTTCAATTGAAAATTTACAAAAAATTAGAATTTTTCATGTAAGTAAAATTGAAAAAGTAAACCAAACTTGCATTTTTAATTATGTCTAAATTTTTAGCAAGCTATCATTGTAAATTTAAAAATCAGATTATAAAATATTTTTTGCTTTTTTATTTTTGTTAATTTTTATATTTATTTTGAGACTTTTTATTCCAACAATTTATGGTGCCAAACCAATAATAAATATGGTTATAATCTTTATTAATACAGGGTTAACTTACTCTACAACCGATGTTCATTTTATTTATATATATATATATATATATATATATATATATATATAT
>CBVK0100911253.1:0-10441 GCA_900067695.1 Picea abies
CAAGGACCTCTGAATCAGGAAGATAATCAGGCTCCACAACCAACATGCATCACACATCTCACCAGAGCTCTCCTTTAATCTTGCCCATTTCCTCAATTATCCTTGTTCTTTTTTCAAAGAATTACATAAGGTACTGAAATGCATATCAAGAGAAACACTATCTAGCAAATTCTTTGTAGAGAAATAACTAGAAACAAATACCTCATATGAAGAAAACATATTTTGTGGGTTTATCTAAATCAAATGGATGTCTTTCTTCTTGAAGTTGGTGCTACAATCCTCCAACTAAGTAAGATAATCTTCAATTTGATCACATTCCCATTAATCCAACCACATTAGATGATTCTCAAGTTGGATAACATGTGTCTCATGAGGTCGAGAAAATATATTCTCAATATTTTCCATGTATTACATGTAAGTGATTCATGCTTCCAAATATGGAATTACAATTTATTGGCCACACAAATGCCTTTAAAACCTTAAGCTTAATCTAAATCATTAAGTTATTTTTCCTTCTTACCATAATTTTTTTTGGTTCCTTTTCATCACACTTACTAATTTTCCACAAGCCACTCATAATAATAATAATCTAATTTTAAGTTCATAGTCAAGATAGACACCAAATTGGTGTATGAGACCCCTTGTTTGTGAGACAAAGGACCCCTCCATACAACTATTTGATTACTTCTTGTGGACCTAATGGTTAAGAATATGTCTTTCCTCCTAAGAAGTCACATGTTCAAATCCAGAAGGAGGTAGAGTATGTATACCTTCATAGACTCCGGCTTGGCCACGACCTTAAAAATATATTATTATTATTATTATAATTTTAAATTATAAATTTATGGACTACTTAATAAAATCAAAGGATTTTCTTGTAAAGAAAAAGAGTCCAAAAGTGGTCACATAGAGTGTGAAAAGAAAGAGTCAAAGCAGTTAGTGAATCACCATCAATTGCAAAGAAAAAAGTGTCAGAAGGAGTCACATCCAATGGGAACGAAAAGGAATAGGAGAGCCTCTTTTTACCTTCATAAAATTTAACCTTTCATACTTGTCTTTTTAAAGAGTTCACCTTTAATTTTTATGTTTTTAAAAAACTTTTTAAGTTATAATTTATCTGATTCTATTCTCATTCTTTCAATTAGGGTTTCCATAGGTCTCTAGTTAGGGTTCCCGCAGGCTCGTCGATGTGGGATGGAGGACATGTAAGGCCTTGGGACTACTTTCCAGTGCACCGTCCCTATGCAGTGACAACATGGCAGGCCATTTTGACACTTCCTAGGTGGATGAAGACGAGATATGGGCGCGGGAGGGAATCTTTCTGGAGGATGACACGTATCGTGTCTTATACGACTACATTTGTAAGAATCCAACTTCCCTATTGTCAGCTGGTCACCTCAGTGGGATTTCCTTTGTCACTAGCAAACAGGTGGAGGCTTCTAGGAGTCAATGTACCGGATTGGGCCATGTGCTAGACACAAGTCTTGTTAGAGAGAAGTGCGACGCTTATGTGCCTTGAGACATGCATTGCCATTTTTACACAAAGGTTTCTTCGATCCCCAAACCTCCCATTTTACCTTCTTCTCGCTGTGTGGGTAATGTACTAGAGGCAGAACCTTCCCTCACTTCTAAGTTGGTTTCCTCTACGATTTCTCGGTCGGAAGGGCTTCTACCAGAGGCAGCGTCTGTCGCTCTGAAAAACTCAGTGGGTAAGTTTATAAACTCAGTTTTAGTTTCTAGAAAAGCTATGGATTCCATTTCCTCTCCCCCACTACATGCACCTCCCAAGGTTACACAGGCTAGCTACGATCCAGGTTTGGGTCACTCTCGTTACTCCGGTCAGGTTGCTTGTCAGTGTAGAGAGCAAAAAATCTTGAAGGTTCATTTGTTCTAGGGAAGGATTTTGCTATGAGTAGGATCTTGAACCTCTCAGAGAAAGCCTTGATTGAGATTTTTTTTAACATAAAGATGAATAAACCACAGGTCGAGGATTGGATATTTTGGTTCTAGAAACCTTTGGTCAGTTATTGTCCCAGATTCAACATTGTGTCCAACCACTGGTTGGTGTTTTATTTCCTCTCCGAAGAAGACCTTCTGCGCGTTTTAGACTCACCCTGGGTCCTCGACTGTGGCATACTAATGGTCAAATGGTGGTATCCAGGATTCAATCCACACTCAGAAGTCTTCACCCACAGAAAACGGTGGATGCTTCTCCCGTATTTCCCCATTGAATATTGGTTCGCGACCATCTTCGAAGCCATTGCAAATTCCGTTGGAAAGTTTATTTTTTTCGACACTACTTCTTTGAGGTGGTATAACAAGTGAACCACATTGGTTCTGGTGGAGTTTGACATGGAAAAAGGACTGCCAGCCTCTATTGATATCGCCATAGGTGACAGGGTGTTAAAACAACAGGTGATTACTGGAAATAATCTTTCCACTGTCATTATTGTGGGTTGCCTAGACATTTGAAGGCTCTCTATCCGTCTGGTACTAGATCCGGGGAAGCAGTGGAATTTTCCATGGATTCGGCACAATGGAATCCTCCATCACGTCCTCCTCTCACTAATCCAGACTCCTTCCTAGGTAATATGAGTCTTTTCTTTCCCAATTTCTTTTCAAATTTATCAAATTTTGAAAGGGACTATCTGCGAAAAAATGAGGAGTGGGTCCATAAATTTTTTGGAGAGTTTTGGGAAATACTCATGTGGAAGTACAATGATCCAGACTACCACCCTGGCCTTGTCTCAGATTTTTGGGCTGCTGGAATCTCACTTCCTTCCTCCACTTTATTTATTCCTCCACCCTCTGACAAGTTGATTGGTCCTTCCCTTTCCTACCTCCATTGTTCCTTCTCCACCTTGTGACTTACTTGGACATAACCTTGTGGTTTTGACTGATGATTCACCTACTCCTTTATGTGAACCCACTGATCCTTGTCCTTCACCTTCGCTTGTTTCCCTTCCTCCTCAGTTCACTAAGATGACAGACTCCCTCTCACACGTGGCCCTTAAGGTCACTAACGCTTCCTTACTAGTCACCTCCACTTCCTCCAGATCCAATGTCACTCTTCGAAAGAAACCTAGACCACGTCTTCCAAACAAGCCTCCGGGATTTGTCGAAGAGGCTTGTCTCCTTTTATCCATCCTCACCACTTTCCCCCTACTTCTGCACAACAACCCTTGGTAGATCAGATTGAGTCTCCCTTACCCTCGACCCTTACAGCAGACATGCTAATAATTGGGGTTAACCCATGATTATTTTTTCACTTAATTTATGAGGGCTTGGAGGTCCCTCTAAACTCACCTCCCTCAAAATGCTACTGTTACAATCCGCTCCTGACGTTGTTTGTTTAGAAGAGACCCTCGTGGATTCAAACAAATCAAAGAGAATATTCTTAAAGTGCCTGCCCAATTGGAATTGTGTGACTTTGGATCCAATTGGAAGATCGGGCGGCCTACTTGTTGGCTAGAATCCTACTGTGGCTGAATTGTGTGCATGTGGCACCTCTACAGGCATCTTTTTGGAGGGAAGATTCAATTTTTTTGCAGATAAAGTCAAACTCGTAAACTGCTATGCTTCGTATAAGGATAGAGAAAAATTCTGGAAACCTATCATAGATTCTGGACTTCTCAAGGAACCAGGACTTATTGTTGGGGGTGACTTAAACTTTATCCTTTCTGCTCGAGAAATGTGGGGTAGCTCAGCTAGAGCTGATCCTTTGTCTGATTTCTTTTCAACTATGCTTCATGATTCCAGATTGGTTGATTTAGTCCCTTCATGGTAGAGCAGGATCGACTGGCATATCCAAACACCTGGACCGATTCCTACTGGACGAAAATCTCCTCTCCTCTCAGTGTTACTATAAATCTTGGACTGTAAACACATCAATTTCATACCATAATCCGATTTGCTTATAGGTTGATTACTCTCATCGAATGGTTTGTGCTCCATTCAAATTCAAAATTTCTTGGATATCAGATCCATATTTTACTTCCCTCATCAAATCGACTTGGGCTTCTATTTCACATTGGACCAAGAAATCCTCATGTGCCTTATTATGTGAAAAACTAAAATTTCTAAAGAAGAAAAAGAAAAAACAACAACTACAGGCGGATCTCTTTCTTATAGGAACAAAAATGTCTGAGCTATTTGCAAGTTGTACATCACAAATTTTTAAGCCAGAGGAGTTAAACCTCCTAAAATCCCTGAAGAACATGAAATACCACATTCTATATATTGAAGAATCGACGTGGAGGCTCAAGAGTTAGGCTCTCTGGTTGCAGAAAGGGGATAAAAACACCAGTTTTTTTTCCCAAATATGCTACAAAGAGGAGGATCCAAAACACAATCTGGGATATATCCAACGACGACGGGGAAATTCTCTTCACAGAATCAGAGATAAAGGATTATGATTTTAAATTTTTTCAGTCCCAATATAGTGTCATTGAGGTGGAAGACATGAAAAACCAATTCCAAATATTAAAATATGTTCCTCGAATGATCATTGGTGAGGAGAGTGATGATATCGGGAGACCGATCTCCATTGAAGAAATTGAGATTATAGTTAATAAAATGGAAAAATAAAAGAGCCCCGGCTCGGATGGGTGGACTCAAGAGATCTTTCAGTCCTTTTTTGACATTCTAGGAAAGGACATTCTCCCGGTCATTGAGGAAACCAGAGTCTCTGGCTATATTTCAGGCACAGTCAATGCTACTTTTTTCACACTTATTCCAAAGGTGAGCAAACCTTCCTCCTTTCATGAGTTCAGATCCATTGCCTTATGTAACTTTTCATATAAAGTGATTTCCAAGATAATTGCAAATCGCCTTAAGGACAAACTGGCCTCCTGTCTATCTCAAGAACAATTTGGTTTCCTGAAGGACAGATTGATTTTTGATGCTGTTGGATTAGCCCAGGAATGCTTTCACACAATAAAATCCAAGAAACTAAGCTCTATTATCCTTAAGTTGGATTTAAAAAAGGCTTATGATAAGGTTAGTTGGCAATTTATGAGATTACTGCTCATCCAGATATGGATTAAGTGGGGAGTAACACAATGGATTATGGTCTGCGTTACCAACGCAAATATGTCAATGCTAATAAATGGATCACCTACTTATTTTTTTAAAATCCACCCAGGGTTGAGACAAGAGTGTCCCTTTCACCATTACTGTTCCTTGTTATAGAATGCCTAAGTAGACAGATTAAAAAGGCAGTGGCAAATGGAACTTTCAAAGGTCTTAAGGTAGCCGTTGAGACTTTTATTTCACATCTGCTTTTTGTTGATGATGTCCTAATTCTGGGGGATGCAAAATATGAAGATTGGACTCTCTTACTCTCAATTTTAAGGAAATTCTGCAATGCTACTGGTATGATTATCAACTCTCAAAAGTCTTGCTTCCTAACACAGAACATAGACTTGGAGTTAGAAAATAAATTGAGGATATAATTTAATATATAGTTTATAAATTTTGAGGAAGGAATGAAATATATTAGGTACTTTCTAAAGGCAAACAATCATAGAGTGGATGACTGGAACTGGATCATACAAAAAATTGAGAAGAAAATTGGTCGCTGGTCTTATCGGTGGCTTTCCCTAGGAGGTCGACTCGTTCTAGAAAAAGCAGTACTACAGAGTATCCATGTTTTACTGGCTTAGTTTGGTTAAGATTCCAGCGACCACCATGCATAGAATCCATAAAAAATTATTTCAAACTTATTATGGAGGGGTGCCAGAAAACAAACCAGGTTCCATCTAGCTAAATGGCAGAAGATAACACTACCTAAAGAAAATAGAGGTTGGGGATTAAATAATTTAAAGTGGTTTGCTCTCTCCTTAGCTGCTAAATCTCGTTGGAGGGGGCTCTTCAGCTGTGGTTTGTGGAGCTTAGTGTTGAGGAAAAAATACTTGAAAGGTATTGATGTTCCTTCTTGGATAAAACATAATGACTTTAACTATCATACCGCTTCGGTCATTTGGAGGAACGTTATGACAACTTTACCTATCATTCTAAAATAGATGGCCTGTATAGTAGGTTGCGGCAAACAAATCTCAATAGGTCTGGATGTCTTTATTGGAGGGAATGATCTCTATTTTCTATCTTCTCCCCTTATCCACCATCTACACAACAAGAACATCTATTTATTAGCCCAAGCTGCAAACCATAATGTTTCCACAAACCAAACAATTTGGATTGATTCAATTCAATTAAAGCTCATAGGCAAGCTAGCCTTGGAATGGGATAATTTCGTCCTCCCCTCAGAACAAATGGTATATCCTTAAATGATTCAAGTGATAAGCTAATTTGGTCATGGAACCGGGCTTCCGGAAATGTCTATGTAAAATTAGCTTACCCGTCCATTTTATATTCCAACTTAAAGGGAGAAAAGTGATGGTGGTTCAAAGCTATTTGGTAGGTAAATATCCCAAGTAAGATTATATGCTTTATATGGTTATGTTTGATGGATCGTATCCTCACAGGGGTAAATTATCAACGGAAAGGAGGTATCGGGCCTTCAACATGCAGTTTATGCCTCAACAATGAGGAAACAACAAATCATCTTTTTTCTCATTGTGTTGTTACCAAAGTTATTTGGGGAGAAATCCTTTCACATCTAATGATCCATGATGAATGGGGAGAACATGGATTGGAAGAAAACCTCCTAAACTGGTTCATTAAATTTCCAAGGCCGAGACATATTCCCTTCTTTGTGATTTGGGGCATTTGGAAGTATCGAAATAAGATTTTATTTGAAAACTGGGTTAGACAAGATTCTTACATAGCCAAAAAAATTCTTCTTTCTATCCAAGAAACTCAAGATGAGACCAAACCTGACAGATTGGAATATATCCTAAGCCCAATTTATTTTGATGATTCACCAATTGGGTTCTTCGATGGTGTAGCCCCATGAAACATGTGTGGTATTGGACTATTTCTTAAATTCAACGGTGTCCATTTTTACAAAGCATATTTTGTTGGGGGAGAAGGATCAAATATGAAAGATGAACTCCAAGGTTTATGGGGAATGTTACATATTGATACCCTGTTGTCTTTGAACAGACTGATGATCGCTGGGGACTCCAAATCAACTATAGATTGGATAAAAGGCAAATCAAGACTGAATTGTTTATCTCTTAAGCCTTGGCAAGAGAAAACCAGAATGATGCAGGACACTTTTCAAAGACTCAATTTCATACACGTTCACAGGATTTTTAACTAGGTTGCCAATCAACTATCTAAACAAGCCTTGAATTGCACCCCTAGGTGGCTCTATTATGAGGAGCTAGTTGAAGGAGAAGTAGTTCATGCCAACAACATCTTTTTGTTTTAGTCTTATTCTGAAATTTTCGACAATGTTTTGTTAGAACAATGTATATTTATAGACAGAAAGAAAATCCCAGGTCGGATTTAAGTCTAAATATGTATTGAAGTGGAATTTTGAAGAACTCATGGATTTCTCAATAATCTGTTTTGAAAAATATAAGGAAAAAAAGCTCAATGTAAACACAGTCTGTATTTTTGATAGTTTCACTTGATTCTTAATATAATAAAAGAGTGAGATTGATTTTTCTGAGTGAAAAAAAAAAAGTTATAATTTATCTTCTTATTTTATATTTTGTAATTTTCCTTTTTATTTTTACCATTTTTAAATTTTTCATTCACATTTTATTTTTACTATTTTTAACTTCCAATAAATTCTTTTTAAATTATAGTTTTTTCTATAATGTTTTTAAAATATAGATTTTTCTTTAATATTTTTTTATAAAGTCCACTTTTTACTTTATTGTTTGTTTTTAAATGACCTTTTATTGTTATTGTTTTTGAACTTCTTGTTTTTAAATCTCTTTTTATTTTTTATTTTTTATTATTATTATGGTTGTCAAACATAATGTTTTAAACTATTTTTTATTTTTATTATTTTTAAAGTTTTTTTTTTTAAATTATATTTTCCTTTTTTAATTTTATTATTTTTAAACTTTGTTTTATTGTGAGCCTACTTTTATTTTTATTATTTACTTCTTTTTAAATTAATTATTTTTAAATTATATTATTTTTTAATTATCGTTACTTCCACTACTTTAAAAGTGAGCAACTTTCTTACCCGAGACACTTCATATCTATTATAGGAAATATAATTTTGAGTATATTTTTATAATACAAACGAGAGAGAAAATAATGATGAAGCAAACCGTAAGGTTACTGCACTACTCGAGGAGGGAGGGGTGGCCAATTTGACTAAACTACCTCCCTACAACACACCACAGGTTTGTGATGATATTTATGTAAATTACTAATATTTATAAGTAATGATCATCAATTATATACAACATGAGTGGGTCTAATGGTTAAGAACATGTGTTTCCTCCTAAGAGGTCACAAGTTCAAATCCAGAGGGGGTAAGGTATGTATAACTCCGTAAACTTTAATAGTCAAATCATTACGTTGAGGAGGTCCCTTGTCTCACAAACAAGAGGGTTTCATACACCAATTTAGAGTCTGGATTGGCCCTGACCTTAAAATTATATTATTATTATTATTATTGTTACGATCCCACAGGATGTTTGATCAGATCTTGCGATCGTTCACCTCTTGAGGACGTGCGCTATCACGATGGTTCTTATTTGGTTGCTTGACACACCAAGAATACTTCGTTTGGACTACACCTCTTCACCTATAGCATACCCATACTCCATTCAAGGCTACATGCGAGTCACACTCCTACTCTAGTGCAACTCTTGCTTACTTAGACAATTGTTAACACAATTTAACACTTAGTCTTATTTAAGCATACATCCATGTGTTAACACAATTTAACACTTAGTCTTATTTAAGCATACATCCATGAACACGAGAATCCAAGAGAACAACTATGGAACAAATGAAGACAAACATAGAAATAGTGTGGGCCACACAAACCATGCCTAACACCTGACAAAGTCTTTATTATTGCTAAACAATTAAAATAGGAGCACTACTAGCTCGGTTTACAAATTCAATTGAGTCACACGACTCGCCTCACCTCACATAAACTCAAGAACAAATTTGTCACACCAAGACTCTCGGTTGCAACCATCTCCACAACCACGTGCGATAGACCTCAGACGTGCCCAAAACCACAGACTTGTTGTCCCTTCGTTTACATAGACTTTCACAAATCTAACATAGATTTCGGTTCTACCTCACATATGCCTCCATAGACCTATGTTTCCAAAATTCTCCAAAACTTTCCAAAGTGTCCAACTCTTGGCTACTTTTCTTCCATCTTGGCAACTCTACCTCAGTTAGTTTCCTCAGACTTGCCTCAAACTTGTTCTCCAAATCTTTTGCCCAAAAATGCTCTATGCCTTCCTTGGTTGTGCGCCCTTGCTTTTATATGAACTCCAAGAGTCATTTGTGCAAAACATCACATCTCTTGGGTGTATCACACCCCTTCGTGAACCCACACTCAACTGACTTGTTACGCCCCCTCCTTTGTGCAAAACATCACATCCCTTGGGTGTATCACCCCCCTTCGTGAACCCACACTCAACTGACTTGTTACGCCCCCTCCGTGGACCCAATGCGCACATCAACCATTCATGTCTTGGACCGATGCACCCCATCTAGCTTGGGCGTGTACCCTTTGCCTTGTGCTCTCTTTCATGTCGATTGTCGTGACTCCTCTTGGGTGTGTCGATGGGGTCGTCCAATCTCTTCGGTGCACCTATGTTGCTGAGGGAAAAATGGTCCACTACTTGGGTGTGCTCCCAATTTGTCCCACCCTTGCCCAAACACAACCCAAATCTTCATCAATCATTCTAAGGAAAACAAGGTGTGTGCCCCCTTGGTGTCGCACATCACCATTGTGCACCTAAGGTGCTCTTGCCCACACCCAAACATCTTCATTCACCCAACTAATCGATTCTTCCTTGTGCTCTTCATTCATTCCGTTGCTGAATATTCCCAAGGAGTTCATATGCTCAATGGGTGTCGTGGGAGACCTTACATCGTCTCCCACTCCAAGTTATTGTCATCCCTAGAAACATCTGTTGATCTCCATGACATCTCTTCCCATCTATGTTCTCATCACCACTCAACGATTGTTGCTTCCTCAACCATTGTCATCAAGGCAAACTCTCCTCGGGAAGTTCTTCTAAGTGAAACCATGTGCTGGATGCTCTTGACCTTTGATGGCTTCAATACTTAGACTTTTTCGTTTATGTTTCATGTACATTGGATCCTCTCAAGTTTCGATCTGGTTGGGTGATCAATCCAATTGTTGCATTCACTGCTAGAGAATGCACATCTCCACATCCAACAAACTCTTTTCTGTCAACCTCATCGTCATCTTGTCTAACCCATCTTGGTCTCGTTGAGTCACCCACTGCAGTCTCAACCTGTTCATTTCACTTAGTTCAACCCCTTTGGTTTTGGACAAGGTTTTGTCCCTTGTAAA
>CBVK0100911254.1:0-10441 GCA_900067695.1 Picea abies
ACAGACCTTAGATGGCAGCCTCATAGGACCTCAGAAATTTCAACAAAAACTTCTCAATCCCACCTAACTGATCCCACTCGTGATATCATGGCCTGTACTACAAGGCTTCCTCTCAGTCAATTGTTTGGTGTTTTCTATAATCATAAACATAATTACAAGCTTCATTAATCACAATATATGAAGTCTTAAATATGATTATAGTCTTGGGGAAAACCGGGGTGTTACACCTCAAAAGCCTTAATCATACTATTAAAGTTGTAACCTCTAGCAACCCACATAAAAGGAATGCTAAAATTGACTATAATTTGTTGTTTCATGCACATTTGGCACTCAACAAATATGATTGCATGTGGGGTGAACTAGAATTCACAAACCCATAACAATTTGGTCAACAATAGTGATGAACTAGAATTAACAAGCCCATAACAATTACCCATTAGACTCCTCTAATGAGGCTACTTTTCCGTCCATTAGTCTTTGAAGGGGATCCTTTGCGGCACTAGTCGTTTTTTCCGTCCATTAGTCTTTGAAGGGGATCCTTTGCGGCACTAGTCGTTCGTTGGGGTTTGACAACTTTGAAAGCAAACTTTCATCAATTTTAGTGTAGGTAAAAATCTTGAGCGTGCCCACATAATTTTGGCATGATTCTATTTTTTAACAAGTAGAGAACACCAAATGGCCATATTTGATGCCTCTATGATAATAATCAATTGCACAAATTTATCATAGATAAGGTTGTCGAAAAATTTTAGGGGCTAAAAATTTTTGCCAAGAGCTAATTTTCCATGTTTTTTCCCAAAAAAAAAAGCTTTTTCACCAAAATTTTATAGGATAAAATTATTTTACCTTAAAAATCGCTAAAATATTATAGAAATTATATAAAATCCTTAAAAATTTGAATCTTTTTACAAAAATATTGCCAAACATTTTACAATTTGTATATTAAGGACTATTAAGATTCACCAAAGTTTCTACACTTTAAGATAAATTTTCATCATTAAAATTTTCCCTAAAGGTTGTGCATTGATTTGGAATTGATCAAATTATCTCAAAACATTGCACCATTAGAGAACATTTAGGGTCAACCTCTAGAATAAGAGAACATTATGCTTAATTGCAAACTCTGCACAACCATCACCACCACCTTGTATATGTCCAAATCAATAGATGTTAGTAAAGAATGTGACCAAAAAACACTAAAAACAAGAAAAGACAAAAATATCTTTAAATCTCGTGGCAAATCTATAAGAACTTAAGTGGAAAACAATCAAGGAGGCTTCCATGACTTGAAAAAATAAAACACCAAAGAAAGCAAGTGCTTCATGCAGTTTATGATTTCAAGCTTGGAGAGGTTTCAAAGATAGCCCTTGGAATTAAAAGACGACGATTCAAAACAAGCAAAAGCCAAGAAACCAATAACTAGTAGCCACTCAATATATGGTGGAAGAGTAAGATTAGGAAGTAAATAAAACACAGCACAATACAAAGGGGAAAGGTTGACTCTTGCTACCGACTTGGGGATCAAACCTATGGGACCAAATCGTCAAAGGCCTCTTGCCAAAAGGAGGCAAAAAAGCTACTCTTTGCAATTATTAAGATAGAATTTTATAAAGTCCAAAAATCAACTCTAGATGAATGAAAATTTTGGTTTTGGAATTTAAATCTGTAGTCTGCATCACGACCATTGATCTACCCATTGCATAAATCACTCCTCGTGTCAAAGACCAGATTATGCCTTCTGTATTTTGAAAAAAAAAAATCACAAGGGTTTTTGTTATTTAAAAATTGATATAACATCTCCAAATTTCATCTAAATTGATCATGTTTTCAATGGATTGTGAAAATGCTCTTTGAATGTCCAGCACCTTTTCTTGTATTGTCATGCAAATTAACGTCCTTATGTCTAATCATACATTAAATTGCATTCAAGCTACTAAAGAGAGATTGGCCAATATTTAAAGATATTTTCAGCATAAGGGTAAGATCAAAAACGACTGCATAAAACAATAAACAAATAATCTCTCCACAACTTTCTAATTATGCCATGTTTTTCAAAGGCTAATAAATGGGGATATAACTTTCTTAAGCTGGCCAACATGAAGGTACTCAACTTGCTCTTTAATTCTTCATCAAAGCTCAACTTGCATGAAAACAATAAGTCGGAGTCCTACATAGTTCTCAAGTTAATAGTGTGTTATAGAGAACAAATAAAAACCTAATATTCATGAATGTCTACAAAAGCACTCTCAGAAATTAAATAATATCATAAAAAATTCCGGAAGAATATTCGAAAGATTTAATATAAATTATACACCATAAAGAAAAAGAAAATCGTAAAAATATATTCCGATGATTTAAAATATAGAAAAAAAACATTTTTTGTTTTTTTATTACACATTTGGGCTTGTCACCCACGAACAAAATACTTTACAGTGCATTACACATACCTCTAAGACCCTGCCCACGAGGGATTAAACCTAGGTCATCTATACAACAAGCACTTCAACTTGCCACTAGACCACATCCCAACAAACTAAAATACTGAGCAACATCACAATCCAAAGTGGTGAATATGTTTTCTGAAACATAGAATTTGCTATAACCAAGGAAGTGAGACATCGAGGTATAATGAGCATAGCGAAATATACCAAAATAATAAAGGTAATGAGCAAATTAAGCCAAAATAACGGCTAGTTTTCCTTTATTATGTTCTATTTTCAAAATAACAGGATAGCTAGTTTTGCTTTATCTAGCACGAGACTGGAACGACTAGTTTGATAGAAATTTTCAATTAGTATTATAATCAGAATAGAAAAAACATATATTGGAGCTACCAACTAATTCACACTCCTACAAGGATAGCACTTTACTAGGAGATACATTTATACAAACTATGACAGGAAAAACTGGTTGTTTTATGTTCAGCCGGCAAATATTAAGTAAAAGATAAAGAAACAATTTAGAGAATCCTCCGTGCCTGTCTTATCAGGGAATTAATGTCTAGAATGTCATTTGCATGTGATTTACTTGCATAGAAATCTCCACCAAAGGTGCATTTTGAATTGAGATATAATGAACAAGGAAACAAATTTTATGTGTGGATCCATAAAATATTCTTTAGAAAAGATAATCTGTAGAGAGTTTTCTGCAAACTCATGAAAATTGGTAGATGTGATGCCATGGAAAGGGATATCTTGGATTTTCCAATATAAATCAAATGAACTCAACAAATGAATGACCAAACTCAGCTGCCTCCACATGACCTTATAAACATGTAGGTATGATGTGATAATCAAGCTAATTGTAACTTGCCAACATCCTCAAACAACTGAGCTGCATGATCTATAACACAATGCTAAAATTTTGATGCTGCAAAACGTTCACTCCTACCCAACATAATTTGAAGTTCCATCTCCTCCATTTGATGTTTCCCATCCAGAAAGAAAAGATGAATGTGTTTGGGTTCTTCCAGCTGACCCTGGAGAACCAACCCAGAAACCATTTGGAGAAAAGAGTCTTTCTTTCCTTGTTAAAGCTACATGAGTTCGTGAAAGAGGCGCCTGGACAGTTATAGGCAAAACCCATTCTCCTTTCTCTCTTTCTTCTATTAAAAGGGGATGTTCATACTTTGTCCAGTCCACATGCTTGGATGTTGTTTCAAATTCAAACCGAAGAACCCATTGTAAAGAAACATGAGGTGTGGAGAAAGACATTGGCCCATCCATTGGAATGGAAAACATAAAATGTGTCTGCACAATGTCTGCAACAACTTCATGGTAATCACTTTGTATCTGAATTTCAGAGAAACATCTTAACCAGTCAAATATGGATTTGCGATCATTTAGTAGAGACAGATTTAACTTTCAGCACATTATGAAATTATCACGGTAGGCATGAATAGTGAATTTCTGAGTTGGATTCACTTCTACAGTTATAAAATAAATTATCTAGTATGAGATATATTGTTAATAGAACATACAATTAAGTCTTACAGACAATTCTTGTAAACTTATAGTCAACTAAATTCTTCAGGACACCCGCTATGCGAAGTCTTAAAATGAAAAATGAAGAAACAATAAAGACCAAGATGCACCGTGAATCACAGATGATCTCAAAGCACTTACCTTTGTAATAACAGGAGACTGTTTCCGAGAAGGATGAATGAAAGCTGGATTAACAGTTTCCAAGGTCTCGAGTGTCACTGACACCTGAAAAGTACAGATATGAAGGCAAATAACTAATGAGCAATTTCAACTAGAACAATTTTGCTGATAGGCATGATAAAATAGTCCACAATACCTCAAGGCATCTTCTTGGCCCTTCCTCGTGGAAAAATGTCAGTACTCCCCCAATCTGTTGCCAAGAAAATTCAAAATTTATTCATGATGCCCAAAAGTGAAATGAATGCCCATCTGAACTAGTAAAGAAAATAATTTCCTGATCAACAGAAAATTTGATCTCATACCGTATCACCAAAGTAGTAAGTTGAATCAGAATTCTTGGGAGAGAATCGAACTAAAACTTGATCTTCTATTCTGATATTGTAAGATCTTCCTCGTATAAATGTCTCTATCTCCCAAAATAAAAATTAAAGAAAAACGATTATTCAATAGTCTAAGGAAAACCAATTATTGATTAGTGTAAGATCCACAACTAGGGCACATATTTTAGTTTGAAAAAACCTAAGAACTATAAGAACCAAGTAAACCACATACCAGAGGGTGAAGCTCCAATCACAGGTTCAATGTTGCTTGGCTCCAACTGCTTGTTGAATTCAGCAGTACCTGATGATACACTAGTATTTCCGGGCTGATGATTTAGGGGGTACAGGGAATGAGATCCAGAATTCATGTGCGGATGACCGGGCTTTCTTCTGAAGGAAGGTCTATCAGCAAGAGTTCCAAATTGTGATGATGCATCTGCTTATAAGAAAACTATTTCTGTCATGACCAAAAATGAAGGTAAATGCAACCAAACCAAAAACAAAAGCATATAAAGATGAGTATCTCCTGAATCTGATGCCAAGAAAATCAAAATTCTTCATGCTGCAAATAATTTTATGACAGATTCCAAGTGAGTCAAAGTGAAATTATTTGACAAATGGGGCATTTTATTTCTCCTTCACCACCATTGTTGAACGATATTATTGTGTTGGCAACATGATTTTTTGAAGGCTCAAAAGTCCGATTTGATCTCACATAGAAAATTCGAGCCTTGACTAATAACAGTTCAAGTCCAACTTGAACTTATAGCATCTATCACAAGAAGGTTGGTCATTCCACAGACAAATGCTACACGCTGCAAGAAAAGAAGGCCAACTTTCAAAGCTCTCCTCGCAGAACAGTAGTAAGAAATTGCAGACACCAAAATAGATGTCACCAATCCTAGCTCTTTAAACCCTAATCACATCCTCCTGGCTAAGACTTAACTGCATGCAACCAAGAAGCAATTTTTGCTATCCTTAACTGGTCAAGAACAAGGTGGCACAGATCATAGATAATGGCATCCAAAAGAACCTTGTCTCTCAGTAGCCAGTAAATGAATTGCAGCTACCAACCGCCATGCATCCCCACCACTATCAGTTCAGGGGGCCAAAGGAACAGAGACAACCTACACTGTCCACATGTAAGAGTTTAATTTATTTTTCCATAGAGCCTTTAATTGATACTATTGACTGACTATGATGTTACAGAGTTGGATTTTATCTTGTTTTGTAAATGCAACTTCTATTATTTCAAATAAACATGAGTTACAACAGATAGAAATAGAGTTATAATGGATAGACACTAGGAAGGATAACATATGGGGCAGTGCCCCAAGGGGCAACGAGTCTACATTCTTCCGAAACACATCAACATGACATGCCAAAACACAGTTGGTTTGTCGCAATCTTCTTCTTGGTACTTGCTACCAATATGATCACAAGGAAGCCTTCAATGGGCATCATTAGAGCTACCAACTGCACAAGGGTAAAGTTTATAAGCATATATCTCTGTCCCTCAATCCATTGCTTTCTGGAAGGACAGCAGTTAAACTGGTCAGATTTACATAAATTCCTGGATCCAAGTCATTTGGCAAGAAAAAGATCAGACTTCAGATAAGTTACCTCCTGCTCAAATGAAATCACTTTTAGATGCATATGTTGACATCTTTGAAAAACCCAAACAGCTTCTCCCTTGCAGGCCATACAACATTCAATTGATTTTGTTCTAGGGTCCTAGCTACCCAATCAACCTCCATATTACACCACAGTTGTGGAGAGTGAGAAAATTGAGCACAAAATTCAGCTGTTGTCGATCTTAAACTCTGAACTTTGAAGACAAGGCCAACATCTATAGAACACAAAGTAGAAAGCCAAAACAGAGCCATATAGCCACTCCTTACTATGACAAGATCCAACAAGCATCAAGAACAACATGAAAGAGACAAAAAATCAGTATAATAGATACTGGCATTCTCGTTTTCTGAAATTATCGATCTCTTCAATTTATCTGTTGGCTGACACCTCAGTAAGCTCTAATATTTTGTCGTTCGAAATTGCAGGTGGCCAAAAAGGTCATGAATGCTGGGACCAAGGCCATGATTCTACAGGGAATATAAAATTGCAGTGCATAAATCCCTAGAATTTCTAAGCTCAATTACATGATAAAAACCAAGACAATTAATATAGAATTCAGGATATTTGTCTGCCACGAAAGGGGCATACAACTGTGAAAATGGGAATACAATGGGAATATTCCTCTTTTATTTCATTTGTAAGATAGGTGTGCTACCCATATCACCTAACTACCTTATTTGATAACATCTAATTAACTTATATCCAATAATTTATTAGTCACTTACTCTGTAATAGGACATACCCCCTAGGGGTCCCATGTCTTGTATCCTTCATGCCAGACACAATTCGGTGAGGACATGTGTCGGACACAAACTTGGCACGTGTCCTATGCACAGGACACATGCCAAGTTCCTGTCCGACACGTTCTCTACGCGTGTCCCGATTTCAGGAGACGTGTCAGTTTTGAGTGGAGTTGTGAGGTATTTTGGTGAGCTTTCACAGGGGAGGAAGGATGCATTTAGACAGATATATTAGGATAGAGAATCCCTTGATGAGGTGAAAGAGGGCTTCGTAGAGTTTTTGATTGGCACTAGGAGATTTGGAGGCTATGATGTGCTCAGAGACAGGGCAACTAAGAAGCCCTATGCTTGGTGGGAAACTCATGGGGCAACAAGCCCTCTTCTACAACAGTTAGCCATGAGGCTCCTCTCTCAGGTTACTCCATCCTCTTGTTGTGAGAGAAATCGGAGCACATACAGGAATTTGTACAGTGTGAAGAACAGCAAGCTTGAGTAGTCCAGGGCAGAGACAATTGTGTACGTGCACACCAACCTCCGTCTTATTTACAGGCAAAGGGAGGAGTAGTTCAAGGGAAAGACAAAGATGTGGGATGTGTTTCCTAATGATATGTGTTTGGACAACAATGTTGAGTTGGCATTAGCCAACTTGGATCTTAATGACCCAGTGCTAGAGCCAGTCACTTTTGATGATGGTGATCCTCTTGAGGGATCATCCTCCGCACCAACAAACGTGCAGATTGGATTGGATATAGAGGAGGAGGAGGATGGAGGAGAGAGCAATGGTAGTGATGTTGATTTTGATGATTATGAGATGGAGGACTACTGACAGTCACAACTCATGAGCTACGAGATTCTTCCATCTACGATTCTAGTATCTACCCTATGGTTATTTTGTATTTTCCATTGGCATTCCCACATATAGCAGTGACTCTGACTCGGTATCTATGTACATTGTAATACATTTTGATTTTGATGACTTCAAAGTTAATGAGATTGAGAATGTTGAAAAAAATTGAAAAACAAAATTGGACGACAGGTCTCTAATCTTGATCTGTAAATTGTCGTGGATATCCCACTAGAACAATTCGTCACAACCGATCTTATAAGTTTCTGAAATCAATGTTACTATCAATGTGATCTTCAATGTGACCATCAATATTACAATAGTTACAATGGTTGTTGGGATCCTTTACAGGTGTGCAAAGGTTGTGTTGACCGCCTATTCAACTAGGGGATCAACTCCATGTGCCATGAAGATATGCATCATCAGATGCTAATGTGTTGAAGACAGTTTGGTTCTACTGGGCAATTTTTGCCTCCAGCACACTTTTTTGTAAACGGAATTTTTGCACCCCTACGTGGGTTAATAATGTAATAGGTCTGCATGGGTCATAGTTAGGTCATTTACCTTGGGATTTCTTCATTAGGGGAGTTCCTTTCATCGAAGGTTTTTTGTCCTCGGGTTATTAATTGGGCTTTTCAGCCTTATTAATTTCCCTTGAGTTTTTCCCTCCCACCTGCAATAATTCCTCGAAAGTGGCGAAGGACGTTCTAATGGGTTTATCCTCTGGTAACTATTGTTAAGGAATGATGTAAATGACCATGTATGACATCTAGAAAGTTTCGCGGAATTTCGTCGAGTCTAGATAGGTTTTTTTAATTAATTAAATTAATTAAATTTTCCTAAGTTTGGAGGTTTAATTATTTAATTAATTAATTATTTTTGAGCAAAAATTGTAAAAACTAGGTCCTTGGACTTTTGATAGGGGTATTTGTGCTCAAAAAGGGGTATTTGTGCTCAAAAAAAATGGAATGAGACCCCCTACACCCTTGGACCAAGTTTCAACTCAGTTGGACAACTTTTTCTAGGTGTTTGTCCACCAGGTGTCTGAGTGAGTCAAAACAACAATTTTAATTGCTAAATCATGACATAGGAAAAATGTCATTTTTGTATTTTTGAGCAAATGGGGTAAAGTAATGATGGAAAAGCGTGAGAGAGATTTTTCCTAACCTTTTCCAACCCTCATATCACCCCCTCACCTAGCCATTAAGCAAAAACGTCACGTTTCCTAGAGTGGTGTGCCTCCCTTCTAGAAAGTCTCCAAAAAGTGAAAAAATAATTAAAAAAAATTAATGGGAGACTTATTATATCCCTTGGTATGCCTCCCTAGACCCTACAACTCATCATTTCACTTATCAAAGCCTTGCCAACTCACTCCAACTCATTTCCACTTCATCCATCCATGCCAAAACCATAACTTACCAAAACCCTAAAAGTGACTTTTCTTCGATGTGTGACACTTGTAACTCATCCAAGAGGGGTAGCTTTGCCTTCCCAAGTATAAATAGAACCCCTCCCTCACTCATTTCTTCACCATATCTTGAGTTAAGGTTATGCTACTTGATCTCCATCTCATCTCTCTCTCTCCTTTTCCATCTTGCATCCACTCTTTGCTCTTGAGGGTTTTGGAGCAATTCATTGCTTCAAGACTTTCCCTTTGGATCAATAAATAAACTTTGGAGGATTTTTGAAGCAACAAAGAGTACTTGTGTTTCTTCTTGCACATGAGGCGATATTGTGACTTTGGTATCTTGTGTTGTATTGAGTAGATCTCTTAGGTAAAGTATTTTACTTGGGTAGGTTGAACAAATAGTATTATTGTTGATCTATATATGTTGGGTGGCTAGTAGTTTAAAGTATTTTATATTGTTAGTTCATTCAGCCATATTATCTACTCTTGTACCTCACGTTTTGCTTGAAGTTTTGCAGGTTGGCCTCTAGGGTTTTGTTGGAATAGCCTCAAGGAGGAGTCTACCCTCAATACCTACTCGAACTCCATTCTCTTTGCTAATCTAAATTTCTGTTCATATCATTCCATTATTTCAGTTTGCTAACTTTCATAGATAGCTCAAAAAATTCAAATTTTCACTTTAAATTTTTATGTGAAAAATTTATGCCCTAAAACAGAAATTTTTCCACTTTTCTTGTTGTGTGCAGCATTTCCAGCAAGCAATAGCTTGTTGGTTTTTGCAGATTCTTATCAGGTCAAGGGGTTTTGCAGCCCACTTTTGGTCACACAACACTCCCAAAGGTCTCTCCTTTGGGTTGGTAAAAAATCTCACCCTTCTCCTTCATTTTTCTAGCATTTTTGGCAAGTTTTTTGAAGCTTATTCTCTTGTGTATAATTTCATTTGTTGTTAATAATATTTTGTGCCTACACCTTGGGTGAGACATCCCCAAAATCGTAAGGCTAGGGCATAGTTGTATTTTCAAGCATTTCTTCATTCTTTTGCCCCACTTGTCACTAGGGCAAGGACGTGTGGCTAGTTGTGCTAATCTTAGTTAATTTGCTTCTTTTTTTTTTCAACTCTCTTTGACACAATAAAGGCAGGCTTGCCTCCACCTTGTGCCATTGATAGTGGTTTGTCCCTTTGCCTTTCATTTCAAGTTAGCTAGCTTAGTTATGTGTTGATGGTTTACTCATGCTCAAGTGATTAAAATATTCTAGAGGTAGATCTCATACATGTTGAAATAATGTAACTGCAAAGAGTATTCTTATTATTATTGATATATTATTCATAG
>CBVK0100911255.1:0-10441 GCA_900067695.1 Picea abies
CTAACTTAGATTAATCAAGAAGTCTCAAATCAAGACATAACCAAAGAACCAATGTTCTTCATCAAAAGATCACAATAACAAGGAGCCTAGCTCAACCATTCCGCCTTAACAAAATATCAAAACTTCCTATATATACTAAAAATGTTGCAACCACCAGGAATGTGATCGGACCTTTGCATTCAAAGTTTCTAGTCGACGTCTACTCTGTCACCCAGTGCAGGCCTTCTTATGTCATACACGAGCCCAACTTAGTTATGTGATTTGTAGGAAAATTCATCCCTCAGGAGACTTCGGATTGACAATATCCACCCACGACCATTCTCAGTATGCTTTGCATTTATGGGGTGAGACAAGGTCTCAACTGTCGCCCCCATTTCCATTAACTACCTTCATCAGGATCGGGACAAGGCCTGACACCCATGAATGTTCTATGCGGTGCCCATGACTTCTTCGAGTAATCTCGATGCCTCGAGGCCATGCAGATCTTCTTCTGTGACCAATACAGACGCTTTCAACCTTTGGTGCAGCTCCTCTCCATCACTCCATCCTGCATGTGACCTCGGGCCATAACTTGGCGCTCATATCCAAAGGTGCTTTGGGATTTCATCCTTCACAAACTTACATCGTGCTCCATGCTAAAACCTCTTATTCTTGAAACCACAAATTCTTGGATCTGATGCCACATGTCCCTCTGAATCAGATGGCTCCCGCTAATTTTAGGCTTTGGGACTTCGAACCTTTAGGTCTTCAGGGCCTTTGGGACTTCGACACTTTTCACATTTTAAAAATACCGAAGTAAAACTCCTGGAGTGACAACTCTAATGACTCATGGAATTCTGGATTTGGATGGTCGAGATCCACTTTGGGTCTCTGTGCTCCGAGAAAACCAAAGCTCAAATATCTCTTACTCTTCCATGCACTTTTACCCAGAACTATCGATCTATTGACACATGGATCTTGTTGATCAACAACTCAGATTCACTTCGGGCCTTTGGGACTTCGGGCACTTTGGGACTTTGGCCACTTCTGCACTTTGCAATGCTTAACTCCCACAACTATCTAGAGCACCTAAATCCGAAGTGAGGGATATGCCTCCATGCATCCTTAACTTTTTATGGCTCAGATCATTTCGAGAATTTGGGCTTCAACTCTTTGGGAATTCTTCACACTTCTCACTTTGAAATTCCTGAATCTTATTTCCCGAAACACTTGGATCAACTGGCACCTATCCCTTTAAATTTCAATGGCTCATGCTCTCTTCGGGCCTTTTTCTTCGGCTCTATACTTCACGCAACTTTAATATTTTGAACACCCATGTTCCGCTAATCTGAACTCCACATGGAATTCCTACCGTTGAAATTTGAACCTGCCTTTTTTCTTGATTCAGGTCCAAAATAGACTGCTCTGAGTGTCACGCTTTAAGCCCGTGGCTACGGCTTGTGTAAACAAATACTTAGATGACTGGATAGGGGCTTGGGAAAACAACAAGACGAGTGATTGAAACAAGGAAATGGGTGTTCATATTTAGAGGAAAATAGAAAGGCTTCGGGCTGAGACTTTTTTAGGTAATACATCAAGAAAAACCATGTCTCTTAAACAAAAAGGGGCGAACAAAACCGACTTTACCAGTTGAAGAGAAAACTTTAAGACACGGCCCGCAAAAGAGAGAAAGATAGGGAAAGGATACTGACTTAGGTATTCACAACATACCCATATGATTCTTGACAACCCTATGTGATAACACCTCCCATTCCCTCCCTATTGCAGAAACTTGGTTCTTACATTCCCAATAGATACCTCCGATGAGACTTCATCTGCACAAGCAGGTGATGTCGAAAGGGACGTTGTTTGGTGGGTTTTGTTGGTTAAAGATAACTTGAACCTAGGGTATTAAAAACCATGTGAAATGCCAACATCCTCTTCCACCATTTCATCCACCTCTATATCCACCTCCACCACTATGACCCCCTCCATATCCTTGATTTCCTTCATTCACTCAGAATGTCAATCGATCTAGTCTATCCACAATTGCATCCAAAGCATGACACTGATTAGTATTGTGAGTGTGAGAGACACATAACAATCGATCTAGTCTATCCACAATTGCATCCAAAGCATGACACTGATTAGTATTGTGAGTGTGAGAGACACATAACTCATAGTACAATTTATTAGGAGCAAGTGAATACTTCTACAAAATAGGGAAATGCCATGGAGGATTCCCTTGGTTCCTACAAATTTCACAATATTCATTACTCTGAACCTATTGGTTTATGGGAAAAGCATGATATTAGACTAGTCCATGGAATGGTTCTGTGAAAACAACTTGTGAAACTCCTCTTGATGGTTTGACTGACAGTGGTACCATTAGAGTAACATAGGGTCCTGCAAATCTCAGCCTCATAAATTTAGTCACTAGGTGACCCTTTGTGTAACAACATGTGCACCAAATGTGAGGTCGACTTGTCTTAAGAAGGGTCAACTCTTGAATTTTTTCAGAAAGTGCAGAAATATGACCCTGCAGTTGAGTGAGACTCACATATTTAGTAGGTTTCACAACTCTTAGACTCTCTAGATATCCTTCCATGGCCTCAATATTCATAGCCCACTCTAACGCTTCTGCTAGAGTGGCTATCCTTTATTGCATGAGAGGAATACAGGTCAGGGGTAATAATCCTTGCATAAACCACTTCCTTTGGTGATCCACGTTAACGTGATTCACCAAATTTCATATTGCATCTTTGAATCTATGATTATACTCCCATGTAGATTCATCATCTCTCTTTTTTATGTCCCACAACTCTATAGTGTTTGTTTCTTTGACTGTGGTAATCGAAACTCTGCAATGAAATTTTGTTGTACTTGAACTAATGTGAAGGCTTCACCATGAATCCCTGGTTAAACAACCTTCATATACCATCTGAGAGCTCAACCTCTCAAAGTGGTCTGGAATTCAACCAATTTATTTGCATTTGGAATCCTTCATGACCTCCAGATAGCTTCACACATAAACCAATGTTGTTCAACATCTTCATCCCCCTTACCTCAAAACTCATGGTATCACTACCCTTGCCACTTTTCAACTGCAGCAGCCCAATGCCAATACAAACAACTGGCTGTCAACCTTACATGTGTTTCTGTTTTTAACACCTGTAATTGCGAGTAAGGGTGAGGTCGTGCTTCGTCCTCTTACTTGAAAGTGTTATGCTTCTATAATCTTTTACTACGATTTGGATACTTGGACAGTGTGTGGTTTATTTCCACCAAATGCCAACCAGGAAACGTTTTATGTCTTCATGATCCATTTTTGCGAGTTAATGTGGCTCTGTGTATCATTTTATCTACCTCGCAATTATTTCCCCTCGCCTGAGCAACCTTTCTCAACTGGGTCTGTGTATCGTTTTATTAACATTTTCTCCAATCATCATCATTCCAATCACTATTGTGTCTATCCGTTCATGTCTTTTTCCAATGCACACAATCCACAAAACAGAGCAGTGGTTTTCCTTCTCTTTCTGTGAATCTTTATGGCAGGAATCATATTAATGGCTTGAGTTCGTGTGTAATTTTTTTTGCAGTGGTATGGTGTATTCTTCATGTAAACATTTATTAGGCCAATGGAAAATCCCTTGACTTATGTTTTGTGATTTTTTAGCATGGCAGTGGCGGTTTTGGGGTGAATTTCGCTTACTGACAGTTGGCCTTCTAACTAATTCTAATCAACCATTCAAATATTTATTATTCTCTTTTCTTAAGAGTCGCCATTTATAGATAGTTGGAAGGTGAATAGTTCTAATTCCGAGACCCGTGGGGTTAAGTGCGCCCATCTTTTAATCTCCTTGAATAAATACACATAAATTTTTAAATACACAGAGATAATAATTAACTATCCAAAGGTTCTGAGTATCACAAGGAGAATTAAATAATCATATACTTATAACCTTTGTATAATACTGATGACTAAGGTGACTTAGTGGTAGTAGCTCATGGCAGTGAGGTATTTAAGACAACGCATTCTTGAATGATTAAAAAATTGGTGTATTTACCAACCTAGTGGTTTTAATGGTTTTAATTGTGTTAATTGTGTAATTACCAGCTTACTATTTTAAATAGTTGGGCATCAACTTACATGGTTCCATTTTAACTTTGATTTTAGTAGTTACATAACAATTAAGCATGGGTAACTGTTTTACTAGTTTAACAATTTTGCATCTGCCTTATTAAGTTCAGTTTCGATTGTTATATAACAGTTTTATTGTGGAAATATCATATGGCCTTTATCCCTTCTAATAGATTGATTGTTTTCATCAGTTTACTGAGTTTAATAGTGTTTGAGTTTATCACTTGTAGTAGCTTTTATTTCCTTTACAACAGGGAATTAATAAGACTTCTTGAATTCATTAATGTTGTCAAGGGGATTCCTGTATGGTAATGGTAATTATTAATTAGAAGTGGTTTATTCCTCTTATTGTTTAAAGGAAGGTAGGGAATCCTTGATACTTGTTAATTAAAGATTATACAGGTTAGATAATAATTGTTTACTATATATGATCTTCCATTGTATTGTTAAAGGGGTGTTATAGTGGAGTGTTGTTTATGCTTTAAAAGTTTATAGATAGTTTACTGAAATAATAAACCCTTGAATGGAAGGTACATGTTGCTTAAAGTTGGTTAGTTTCCTTTTTTTTCAAATGGTGATTGGTTAATGATGTTGTGAATTAATCCTTATGTTGATAAATTGCTAATGATTTACACCTAGTCGTTGCACCCAATTAATTGTATCGATTATAGTCACCTTGCTTCCATTTTTTCTTTATTGTTTAGAGTGCCTTCATGTGACAACGTCGTATAATGTATGACAATGCAAGTGGGATTCCATGCATGTTGGATTTGACATCTGGTTCAAGGTTAGAAATAGTGTTTTGTGCGTGGGTCCCTAGCACCCTTGTCGTAGTGTAGTGACATGATACCTTATTCTTGGGACATTGTGCATGTTGATCGATAAGCGCATATGAAACTTGGCTTAGGGTCATGTGCCTCCTGATGTGGATGATGTTATTTGTAAGTAAGGTTTTACATGTTTTGTATCGTTAGTGTGATTGTCTCCCGCTCGTCGGGAAGGTTCTCACTACTGGCGTCGTAAAGCTGTTGTGTTGATTTGGTTGATGTCTCCCTTTAGCTTAGTAGGCATGGTCTTACTTATGTTGGGCGGGATGTAGACACCTCCTTGTTCCTCAGAACAGTCGCCAACCTTGAGACTTTAAATGGTAAAAATCGATGGGAACTTGGGTTTGAGCATTGTTTATGTGTCTTGGAGGTCCTAACCTTGCAGGGTAGGACAAGCGGTTAGTCATTTATATTTTTTTCAAAGTGAAATTCTTGTGTGGTGTCTAACTGCATGATGTGTCAGTATGTTAGGTAGTTATGTTGTCTATTACCTGAAGTGCGAGCGTTGTATCCGTCATCAAGTTGCATTGATTGACTATTTGTCTTGATTACTTTCCTAAAAAAACAATTGCACATCTTATGCATCGCACGTTGTCATAACGACGGGGAACATTACAGTTGAGATGGTTATCTAATTACAAACCAATACTAAATGTTCTCAAAGAATAATGTCCTCAATAAGGTTTACCCTAAATAAATACATCTCTTATAGTAATTTGAAATATTGTAAAAACATTTAAGTGCATGTAATCCTTCAATTACTTTTTAAAAGGTATGAAATTGTTATTAAAATGTTCTATTTAAATAAAACTGAAATTAATAATTATGATTTAAGTAATGTATTGATGAGAAAATATTAAATTCTTTGTTTTTAAAAAATATAAAATTGTTATTAAAATATTCTATTTAAATAAAATTGAAATTAATAAATATGAGTTAAATAATGAATTGATGAGAAAAATATTAAACTTTTTTAAACTTCTCCTTTAAATATATTAGAATTTTTTTTGCAAAATAAACATTTACTATATTTAATTGTAAATATTTTATTTAAGTAAAGCTTATGGACAAAACAAAATAGAGAAAAACAAAAACATATAATATGTACAAGAATATTTAAAGTCCCTGACAAAATATGTATAATGTTTAATTCAACTCTGAACAAGTAAATGTTTTAGAAAACAACCTTCGGCAAGTGTTTCTAAACTTTTTCTTTGTAAACTTTCCAATGCAAATGTATTTTCTCCTTCAATTGATTTAATTTTGAAAGGTCATGTCCAAAGATGGTCAAATTTCTATTGTTTATTAATATCTTCTCTTCTTTTATCCCAGTACTAAATATTCCACTACAAACACTATTTCTTTGACTCTATTATCTAACAATTTTTTCAAATTTTTTTTAAGGCATTTTCATAATTTGTCATCAGCATGTTCCTTTTTTTTGGTTGAACATGGATTAAATTATTGATTGATTCTACATTGCATATTATTTGGTTCATCTTGTATTTCTTGTAGAATTTTCATTATCGATATTCCTAAATGAACTTAAAAAAAAAATAACATAAAGTAATTGAAAAGGTAATGTATTAATCGATTTTTTGGTACTGATTTTATCTGCCCAAAGTGTATATTTCAATTGTGAATCTTAATTTATATTTTTCTTCATTATTGTTATTTTCAGAATATACATTAAATTTTGGTTAGATAATTGAGTTAATCCATTACCCTGAGAATACTAAGCAGTTGAATAATCGAGAATCACATTGAAAGTTTGACAAAATTTTATCAAGGCAACATATGAGAAAGACTTTGAATTATCAGTGATTATTTTTCATAGACAACCGAATCTAGATAAAATGTTTTCCTCAAGAATTTAATCAATGTTGAATATGTGGATTTATTCACTAAAATTACTTCTACCCATTTAGTGAAGTAATCAGTGGCAACCAAAATTTCTCCGATAAAATCTTTTCCCCATTGTTGAACATGTACCTAAACCCTAATTGGTTTTAATGAAAGGGTCACAATTTTTTTATTCCCTAAAAATAACTGGCACTATGTGCATGCTCTTACTTTTTTGTTTACATGAGTGAATAAAATTGGCTAGTAAAATACACTCTCTCTTTTATAAGCAAAATGGCCACCATAAACTACGCTATGATGTTGAGTAATAATATTATAAGTTTCTTCTTCTAAAACACAATTAAGTAGAATCCTAGCTAGATCTTTTCAATATAATTTACCATCAATAATGTAATACTTAACGGATTTCAGTTTTAAGGATCTAAACCGGGATTTTCCTAAATGTTTTCGGGATTATAAATTTATCAAGTAATGAATAGCATCTCCATGCCATGATGATTAAAAAATAAATATTATCTATATGTTGAGTTGGTTGAAGTGAATCTATTAATTCTAACCGATGTGTATTCTCATGAATAATATCTTCCTCGAAAGAAAATTCAATATTAAGTTTATTTATTCCAAGTGTTTTAAAATTTGATTCAGCCATCAATTTGGCTAAAACTTGAACATTTATAAGTTTAGTCGTAAATGTTTTCAATACATTTTCTCCTCTTTCCATCACAATATTTTTGTCCAAGAATTTTTTTCACAACCACATGTGGAACAAAAGAAATTACTTTGGAATGTAACACATAGTCACATAATGCTTTCAAGGCTTTGACTATAAAGAAAAGGCTTTCTTTTCCATTACACTGTATTTGAGTTCAACATCTCGAATGGCTTTGCTGAAAAATGTTATTAACTGCTCATATCAATCAATACTTTTTTTGTTAAAAAAATCATAAAATATTTTTGGTAATTTGGGTTTATGAGAACAGGTGCTTCTCCTAAGCATATTTTATTTTAATGAAAATATATATTTTTTTAATTTTGACCATTTAACCTCGTTACCCTTTTTAATCATATTGGTTATATCTTTTTTTATTTCAGCAAAATTTGGGATGGATCTTTTTTAAAAATTAATTTTCCCTGAGAAACACTAACTTTATATTTATGTCTTGGAAATTTGATTTTTTGAATTGCTTGTACTCTTTTTGGATCAATTTTTACTCCATATTTTGACACAATATGTCTTACAAATTTTCCTTCTATCACGGGAAATAAATTTCTTGAAATTCAGTGATATACCATATCTTCTTCATTTTTTGAATATTTGTTGCAAACGTTTAATATGATCTTCCTTTATTTAAAAAAAAAACATCATATCATCTAAGTAGATTCTAATAAATATATCCCTTTTATTAGCAAAAAGAATGTCCATTTCTCTTTGGAAAGTCGTTACTGCATTCAATAATCCAAAAAACATGTTATCATACTAAAAGTGCCTCATCGAATAGTAAATTTAGTTTTATGTCTATCTTCTATCTTCACAACAACTTCATTGTATCCCAAAAATCCATTCATCATAGATATGTTTAGAGAATCTACTACCTTTTGATGGATATGATCGATTTTAAGTAAAAGATTGTTATCTTTTAAGGAGGCTTATCAATATTCCTAAAATCCACACATAAATGAATATCTCCATTTTTTCCTCCTAGGGACTAAATTAGCCACCCATTCAAAATATATTAAAGAGATAATAGCCTTTCTATCTAATATATTTTTAACTTTTTTTAATCATACACTAACGATATTGGATTCACATGCCGCAAATTTCGCCTAAAATGTTGAAATCCTTGTTTTAATGGTATACTATGTTCAATGATGGATGTGTGATCATTTTAAAAATCGTAATAACTCCAAGAAACTACATCACTGGCATGTTTGAAAATTTCAATGTATCTATGTTTATATTACAAGGGTAAAGATTTGGAAATTTCGATCATCTTTGGATATTGAATAGTATTTATATTTATTTCCTCAATATCATTTTCTTTGATATCTATGTTTTTATTGCAAGGGTAAAGATTTGGAAATTCCGATCATCTTTGGATGTTCAATAGTATTTATATTTATTTCCTCAATATTATTTATAATTATTTCCTAAATATCATTTTCTTTGAGTTAAAGGGTTGGCCTTAATGCTACATCATTATGATAACAAATTCTTTAATGGGATAAGACCTCTGGGAATATACTTATTTTTTAATTGCACAATTTTGTGATTACCAATTTTATTTCTTTATCTACAGTTTTTGTTTACAACATCAATATCTACACTCCCGTCATCTTTAATGTCATTCTTATTATCAATGTGTAAATATGAAAATTCATTTATTGTTTTCAAGAATCTTCTTATTTCTAAGTTATCTTTAAAAACCTACCCATTTTTAATGTTATTGGGAATTGAAGGTTTATAAAGAAATTCAACTTCATATTTTAAAGATAAAATATTTGGTGGCTTAAAAAAACTTGAAGACATAACTTGTTGATTTGAATTCCTAGAAATATAAAAAAATTCAACCTCATATTTTAAAGATAAAATATTTGGTGGTTTAAAAAGACTAGATGACACAACTTGTTGATTTGAATTCTTAAAAATTGTAATAACGTTTATTGTTAAGAAATAATTATCAATAAAATCCAGAATTTGGTTTCTATAAGTTCTTATTCTAGGATGTTTTGTTTGACATTTTCTTTTAACTTGATGGATAATTAATTAAGAGTCACCAAAAATAGTGAAATTTTGTAATTTCATTATTTTGATTATTTCAAAACCTAAAACCAACGCCTCATTCTCAGTAACATTATTAGTTGTTTCATACTCATTTTTAAAAGAAAAAATATGTTTTTCTTCAGAAGGTTAAACAAAAATATACTTGTTCCTTTGCCCTCCTCTGATGAAGCCCCCATCAAAGAACACTTTCCAAAATTCATTTTTTTATTTTTCTTACTCTAGATTTTGAATAAAAGGTTCTTTAACAACTAAGAAATATTCATCAATATTAACCAAGAGTATATAGTTTTCCATTACATCATTTTCAGCATATACTGAAAAGTTCTTTGGGTTATTAGAATAATTGAGTGTATATGCAAATTTATAATATTGATACAACCTTCTAGTTTGACCTCCAAAAACTAGGAGTGTTTCATAGGTCATGCCTAATTGTAATGACCATCCCAGTTTAGATCCCCAAGATCTAGAAACAAACATACTATAACTTACCAGGACATCAACCACTACTACATCCATCATAATGTTTTTTTATGGAATTTGAGATAAATGAACTACTAAAACTTTTATAATTCCCATGAACTTCACTTTCTTAGAATCGAATGAATAAATATCTTTGTAAGACTTAGTAATGTCTAACCCCAATTTATCCATAATGGATTTTGACATAAGATTGTAAGATGCTCCTGAATCTAGCATACAATTATGTAAAAGATGGTAATGTATGGTCAAAATTATTTAGAAAGGTGGTGTAACCTTATTTATTTCCTCTATATGCAGACCAACCAACACTTGTGAAGAATCTGTTGAAATATTGTAACTGCAAAGTGTATTCTATTTATTATTGAGTTA
>CBVK0100911256.1:0-10441 GCA_900067695.1 Picea abies
AGTACATAGACAGTAAAACAAGATTCAGAATAATGCGGAAGCTTATATTAATATACAGAGAATAAAATCTCTCCGGGTATTACAGAGTTGTGTAGGATGCACAGATAACAGACACTCAGACTCGACTAAATGCTTCTACCACTTTAGGTTCGTGCTGGCCGAGCCAGAATCACATAGGCTTATCAAAGCAACCTAGATACAAAAATACTCGAGCTTCAAAGAGAGGGAAGCTAGAATGACTCAAGAATCACACACTGACTGCCGATGCCCCAAATGAGTTCCTTCTCTGCCTTATATAAGCTTTGTGAGTGGGAAAAGCCTCATTTGTCTAATCGACATCTTTATTTGTACAAAAAGATTTGTCGGGGTTGTCACACAGGATTCGCTGATCAAATCACCGAAAGCAAATATAATAGTAGAAATGATGGGGTTGTCGTATAAGATTCCCCAATCAGATATGACACAAAGCAACGTACCTTGGAAATGTGGGTCAAACCACACCAAAAGTCGGAGAAGTGCTCCGAGTTTCCAAGATTCGTTCCTTTGGACAAGAAACAAAACAAATTATTACTTAAGTACAAAGTGGAGTTGATATCAACAACCCACAGAAAACGGATGACACCATTGTCGGCCATCTAGACATGAATTGAAGTTCAGTCATTTTCAAGAAAACTAGAGAATCTCGTTGGGTATTGGAGAGAATCCCAAGATTTGGTGTAAGATTTTCGGACTATGTACAAAGTGCCATTTGTCCTTTGTAGAACCGTTTTGATCTTGACAGCCCATTGGAAATGATTCATGAGATAGAGTCTGAAGATTTCTTGATCATTTGGTCCTTGAAAATTAAGATCTCTGACATAGTGTAAAGGAGTAAATAAAGATAGGATATTGGGATCTGCTTCTTCTTTATTTATTCCAAAGTTTTCCCACCAGTTGTAAAACCAAGAAGGAGGGTTTCCTCTAGTGGAAGAATTTATAGAACCAAACTTTAATAAAAAACATACATCTTCTTGATAAAGAAATTTCCACCATAAACCAATATATTCTTGGTAATTGTAGCAAGTTTTAGGAAATATGGTTTCTTCATTTTGATCTGGCCATTAAGAGAGCAATCTTGGTCTGTTCAAACAAAAGTATTTTTGATATCTATCCTCAGATTCTATTTTCCAGATTAGATCCTTGTCATGGAACAATTCTGTCAAGCTATGAGAGGCTTCCATAGCTAACCTGTTTGCTTGAGTTATAATTGGAGAGACAAGGTTAGAGTTACCAGCTCGTCTAACTTCGGGTACTAGGATAGAATATAAAATTTGAGCAGTAGGAGCAATGATATTAGTGCTCCTTAGTCCCCATCTTGGAACCCAATTTTTCCGGTATTCTCCCCAATGCATTCTATCAGGAATGTTTTCAATGTGTTCATTTTCACCTCTCAATTGGACAGAAACAATAAAGCTCTGGTATATGATCTGAAGATGTTCTCTTCTTAAAAATCAGCAAGAGAATTTGTACCTCCTTTGATATGCTCTATTGAGAAATCAAAATTACTAAACAGGGCTTGCCACCTCGCAAATTTGTGGTCTCCTGAGTTCTTCAAGTCTTTGTGCAAGACTTTGTTCATTGCCACAACATCTGTTCTAAGAATGAACTTTTTATAAATTAAGTATATTTCAAATTTATGAATAGCATTCAAGGTAGTTTTAATCTCTTTTTCCAGAGTAGAATAGTTTTTCTCGGCATCCTTCCATAGACCAGAGGAAAACTGTATGACTTCTTCTTTTTTCTGGGAGTTTACTTGCTTTAACACAGCTCCCCATCCAATGTTGCTGGCATCGGTTTCAACAATCTTTTGTAGATTGTCGTCTGAAACATGCAAGATTGGTAAATGTCTGACTTTAGCCTTGATATTTTTCATATCCTGGGTATGGGCTTCAGTCCAAGGGACTGGATCTTTCTTCAGTCGTTCATTCAACAGTCTTCTATCTTTGGCACAATGTTTGTAGAAATGACTGACATAATTTAAACTTCCTAGAAACCTTTGGAGCTGAGTTTTATCAATAATTCAGTCAGGAAATTTGTCTACAAACTCTATGGCATGAGTCTGTAAAGTAATTTGACCATTGTTGATTATATGGCCAAGAAATTTTATCTCTGTTTGGAATAGTTCCATTTTCTTTTTGGAGAGCACAAGTCCATTTCGCTTTACAACTTGCCAAAGTATTCAGAGGTGCTTGAAATGCTGTTCTATAGATGAAGAAAAAAATAAAATATCATCTATATATACAATTAACCAATCAAAATAGGGCTTTAGAGTTTCATCCATGACCCTTTGAAATTTGGAAGGTGCATGCTTAAGCCCAAAAGGCATGACATTCCATTCATAGTGTCCTGTTGGAATATTGAAGGCAGTTTTGAACTTATCCTTTTCATGAATGGCTACCTGCCAGAAACCTGATTTTAAATCAAACTTAGAAAAGATCTTTGCTCCTGCAATCCTAGTAACCAGGTTACTCTTATTTGGTATTGGATAAGTATCATCAGCTAGGACCTTATTTAGTGGCTTATAGTTAACCACCAATCTGGGGATGCCTCTAATTTGTTCTGAATTCTTGTTTACATAAAACCCATAGCAATTCCAAGGACTGGTAGATGGTCTAATTAGGCCTCTTTCTAGAAGTATTTCTATCTCTTGACTGCAGAGTTTCTGATATTCAGAATTCATGGGGATTGCTCTACTCTTGCATGGTGTTCCCAAATAATTTTCTTTGTATGGGAGATAGACTTCATGCTTCTTTTGCTTCCAAAAAGCTGTGGGATTTTCAGAATAGACTGTATCAGCAAATAATTTTTTAAGAGCCATGATCCTTTCATGGATTTTTGGAGATTCTAAATGTCCTTGTATTTTTAATGAGGCTTGCATCCCTTGTAATTCTTTGATTTTTCTGGCTCTGAGAAGATTTATTTCTACAGAATCTGTGCTTCTGGGAGTAGAAATAAAAGGGAGTTTTACTGTTTTTCCCTCTGGAAGAGTAATAAAATAACCATTTTTGTCAGGGCTGATTTTTGTAGAACCATGCGGAGAAACAACGGCTAAGAATGGGGTGCCTAGCACACAGGCAGCTGGAATATCTGCAAGATAAAACTAAATGTTGAGGCAAAAGGATTGGAAGCATAGGATGGCTTTAAGAATGAAGAAAGAGATAGTGTTGAGCATATTTCCCAAGCCAATAACGGTTAGATCTGTTTTTTCCCATAAGGAGACAGGAATTACATGTTTATTCAACAGATTTAGGTCAGAGCCTGTATCTATCAATGTCTTTAGTCTGAAATTTAAATCTTGTATTCTTAATTCCAATAAGACATGATATTGCTGATGTTGAATCTGAATATTCTCCTCTTTACTTTTTGTCTATTTAATCCTTTTGATTTCTTGTCCTAGATCTGATATGGAGATCACAGAGACCGGGCAAGATACAAGATTTGCTGTTGAAGGACTCAGAGTTGGATTGGATATCCTTTTAGAGCTATGCCATTCATAAAAGGAAATATATAGTTTTTCCTTGTTCATAAAATGCTTCCATTCTGCTGCTAACTGTAACTTTTTTGTATCAGGGGTTTGCTTGGCAAAGTTTTTTGCTATAGGATGAGTATGTAAATCCCAATTTAACATGTTTTTAATCCAGTCCTCATTTACTTTCTCTTTTGGATGGCCTTTTGCCATTCTTAGGAATTTTTTGACTTCAGGAGAAGAAGGTCTTTTTATTCCGGTTGGAAAGTAAACTTTTAATCTATCCTCTATCTGCTGGTTTTCTTTATAAAAAGCCATTAGGACATGGGAATCATGAGGAAATGGAATATCAGAACATTGGGGATGAGGACATTGTTCTTTTCCAGTAGAAGCAGGAGGGGGGATGTTCGTCCTTGGATTATGATTTTCGTGTTGGAAAGAATATTTCTGGTTATTTACAGAGACAGAAAGAGATGAAAGACTGACCAATTCTGAACAGTCAAGACATTTGACAGAAAAAGGAACTTCACCAATTTGACTGGCCAAAGTTTGTAAAGAAGTATGTACACAAAAAGAAGGAATAGGTGGAGGAGACCTGGATGGTTTTGGCCACGAATGAGTTTGGGTTAGCTGTCTCTATGGGAAGGATAGGACAGCAGACTCATCAGTCTCTCAGATTTGAGCTGAGGTGATGGCTCTTGGTGGAGGTATCTTGGGAGTATGTATCACCCAGTCTGTAGGAAAAGATAGTTCTTCCCACTTGATAGTACTATGTTCAACCTTTTGATTTAGAGCATCAGTGATTACCAAAGTGCTTGCCATAGAGTCTTTGCTTGGAGCATGGAGAACAGCAAGGAACATAGTATTTGTATGTCGAAAGCAACCTCTAGCTTGTATGGCTATGTTCGTACATTTTGCTTCCATATTGAACCCTGTTGTCTTGATTTGTAGCTTGAGAATGTCTCCAAGTGTTTCATCAAAGGATGATACAACAAAATTAGGGTAGCAATCAAAATAGACAGGACCATTTGAAAAAGGAGCTACAATTCCTCCAATAATGGAATCAGTGAATTTGTCATGGGTTAGATCTCTAATAGTGCATAGGACATAGGCGTTTATACCTTTATGTGTTAAGGCATTGATGCCTATTCTAATACACCCAAAATGAATAAATTTGGTTCCATGTCTTTTTGCTTCTAGTTGGATTTCTTTAGGATTTAGTAAGGAAATGGTCTGCATTTCATTACTATTTTGCTATATTGTGCTGACAGATTCTTTGACAAAGACTCTCGTAACAGATTTTAGGTGGAACATATTCAGATCTTGGTAGAATTTATTAGGACTGATGGAAGGAAGTTTCCATGCAGCTTGTGGATTTTCCTCGACCACTTCTATATCAACTTGGTTAATAGTTTGAGACTGGCTTCTAGAAAACATAGCTGCTAGACTATCATTATTTCTTGAAGTACTGGTTTCTTAAAATTTTTTTATATCCCGAAATGACATGGATCTAGAATCCATTCTTAATATTTCTATCTTTACATCGAAAGGGAGGGCTTTGAGTATTACTACCTTGACTGAGCAAGGGTTCACACAGGCTGCTGGCCTTATCTCCAGGTAAAGACTAGAAAATCTCGAATGCGAGTCGCAGCAGTGGAACTGTGCCTTTAAACAGCCCAAGATTACTGATACGACTCTGGATTCAGAAACAGACTTTTACAGACAGACATAACACTTATATAAACAAAACACGAATAGCTATAACAGATCGACAGAGACTGTTGTCATACCCGGGGGAAAAAGAAGTGTGCTGGCTCTGATACCACTCTCTGTTAGAACTGTCCAAAATACTGAACAAATGTCTACATCTACTTCTGCACCTCTTAGCTGTGGAATGATACATTATATGCCATCAATACAAGACCTTGATCCTCGTCTACAAAACATCTATAAAGGAACAAGAACCCCCAATTCTCCCAAATTTGGTCTAGGCTATATTGAACAATGTAATGTCACAATACCTGATTGTAGACTATCAAATCCTCTGCCAAAATCAATGACCAAACCATCTATAGAAGAAATCCTAAAATAACTTACAATCATAACCGGTTGTAAAGAAGGAGAATTTCCAAAAAACTGGATCAAGAAAATGACCAACTGGGATTTGTTTACCCATCCCGATGCAAAAGAATTTAACAGAAGTACTCCTGAACAAGAAAAACAGAAATTATCTAAAGAATGGCAGAAGTACATGAGAGAGGAACAATGCTGGATCTCTTTCTATGAATGGAGAAAATTAAAATTCTCTCCAATAGTCCAAGTTACAGGAGAAACTTCAGACACTCCTGGACATAAATGGAAAAGTATAGATGGCACTATCATAGAATCTAAAACTACTTTTCCACCCTTCTAGGGAATTTTACTGGAAGATAGTTCCAAACAAGCCAAAGCTATCCCTCTGCTCACTGATGAGGCAAACCAACTGTCTGGGATAGATAGAAGAGTTCAGTCAGTTTCAGAGAAATTGAACTGGACAAATACTGCTTTAAGGGGTATGGCTACCCAAGTTTATTTACCTAAAAACCCAGCTAAAGCAGAACAACTCTATGATTTACAGGTGTCTACCAACACAGTTGTTTACTCTGTAAATAAAATTCATGACAAGGTTGTAAATATTTAAGATAAGATTGAGACTACCCTGCAAGAAGTCTTTGTCAAAACAAAAGGATCTCAAGAAGAATTGATGGACAGTTTAGGAACAACTTTAACTGCAATAGGCCAATCCCTTACTGAGATCAAAAAGAAAACCATTAAGGAAGATAAGCCCATCCCTTCTTCTTTCCTTCTACCTACTCCTCATATGTCTATTTTATCTCCTGTTTATAATCCATCTGAAAAAATTATCAAAAAGAAGTATCCATTTTTCTTTCCTCCAGAAATTCCGCCTGAAAGTTCTAAAAAACCTGATGATGAACCTCTATCCATGGTCAGCATCCGAAGGCCTACCTATGAACATATCCCTCCACACTCCTCTAGGCCTGATGCTCCTGATCTAATTGGAAAAGGAAAGCTTCCTGAAGGCCAATCTTATGCAGATGAATGGTATCAAGAATGGAATATAGATAACCTATCAGTAGCACAGATAAGACAAACAATTGATAGAATGTTTGTGTCTTACAAAATCATGTGCATGAAGGGAAAAGGGGAAGTTCAAGCATGTAAATCTATCATCCAGTGTTTTACTGGAACATTAAGTAAGTGGTGGGAAGTGACCTCATCCCCATTAATGATTTCAAAAATGGAATCAGAAACTTTAAAGGATGAACAAGGAGACATTGTCTACCATTCTGATGGAACTCCCATGAATAACATGATCGGGGCATTAACCACACTAATACTGGAACATTGGTGTGGCACAGAAGCAGAAATTTATGACAAACATGAGACAATCTTGATGAATTCAAAATGTAGAAAAATGTCAGAATATGAGCAGTTTCATAAAGAATGGACACAAAGGATTTTTGAAGCAAAAGATAGCAAAAACTTGTTATGGAAACAAGTTTACATGGCAGCATTACCCAGCAAATTTGTTGAATATCTTAAAATAGAAGATACCTTTCCCCTCCAATATAAGACTTACACATGGGGAGAAATTTATGCTATCATTACCAAAGCCTTGATAGGTTTATGTACCAGTATGAAAATCCAAAAATCTGTTTCCAAGACTTCCTATTTACCCGACCAGAAATCTGTATGTGAACAATATGGGCTATACAATACAAACTCAGAGCGTCCAGTCAGGAAAAAGAGGAAACAGTATAAGCAGGATAGGAACAGAAAAGGTACATATAAATATGTTCCTAATACTCATTATTTCCGGCCAGAAGATATTAAACTAAAAAATCACAAGGCCGAAATCAAACAGCAAATTAAATGCTGGATTTGTGGGGAAAATGGTCATTATGCCCATGATTGTCCAGAGAATGAAGCCGCAAGGAAAGGAAAAGGCAAGCTCCCTGAACAAAGAGCAAAAGAAATACAAGAAAGGAAGAGAACAGTAAGGTTTCCATGCAAGAGATGTAGGGACCCAACACATGAGACCAATGATTGTCCCTATGGCCCTTTTAATCGTCCAAAATTAGAAACTCAAATGCTAAAATCTTGTTGCTATTCCTCTGATACATCTTCTTCTGATGAATCTACTTCAACAGCTGAAGTAGTTATCAATCATAAATGTAAATGCAGTAATCCCTATTAGTGCACATGTATAGAGTCGTCATCGGAAGACTCCAGTTTCATATCCTCCCCCATAGAAAAATTAAAGGTCTATATGCACAGCTATAATGAGGAAAGTCAGGCTCATATGTTAGCCCAAATAAAAAGCCTTCCAGAAGGAGATATGAAAAATGCAATCCTTGACACATATGTGAAAACTATTAAGGCTGAGCAAAAAGGACAAAGCACTGATATGACAAAAAAGCAGCCTCTGTTTTTAGATGCTTCTTTTGAGAAAAATACTAAGACTTATATTAAGTTCAATCGAGAGCCAAAGTTGCAAAATGTTTCTATCACAGATTTGGCAAAGGATATCTCTTCCATGAAAATCCAAATTTTTCTATCACAGATTTGGCAAAGGATATCTCTTCCATGAAAATCCAAATTTTAGCTCTTAGAAGAGATCTCGACACTCTCCAACAAGAAGTTGAAACAAGATACCCCATAGATTCTTGGGCAAGACAAGAAATCCATCTCATCAAAGAAAATATTGAATCTATTCCCCCTCCATTAGAAGATGCTCCATTTGAATCTATTATTCAGGACAAATCTGCAGAAGAACTACAAGGACTTACAGGAATGCAATTCTTGCCTCTCTTTTATCAAAAGAATTATATCCAACTACAGATAGAAATTCATAATGAATTATTCAATCTAACAGCCCTCATTGATACATGGTCCGATATCAATGTATTACATAAAGATAAGATACCAGCAAAATATTGGGCTTTTCTATCACAGATTTGGCAAAGGATATCTCTTCCATGAAAATCCAAATTGCAGCTCTTAGAAGAGATCTCGACACTCTCCAACAAGAAGTTGAAACAGGATACCCCATAGATTCTTGGGCAAGACAAGAAATCCATCTCATCAAAGAAAAGATTGAATCTATTCCCCCTCCATTAGAAGATGCTCCATTTTAATCTATTATTCAGGACAAATCTGTAGAAGAACTACAAGGACTTACAGGAATACAAGTCTTGCCTCTCTTTTATCAAAGGCATTATATCCAACTACAGATAGAAATTCATAATGAATTATTCAATCTAACAACCCTCATTGATACAGGGCCCGATATCAATGTATTACATAAAGATAAGATACCAGCAAAATATTGGGCTCCAAGTTTTGGGACTGTTACTGGCCTGGGAAATCAAGATGTTGCATTTAAATATGAAGTTCCAAGAGCAAACATCGTAATAGATAATTATAGTCTAGGCATGAGATTCCATATCTCTGACCTGCCAATAGACTGCATTCTTGGCACACCATTTCTATCAATGGTCTCACCCCATGGTTCATGCACTACAGATGGAAAAGCTGTCTATTTCATTACTATTCCAGCTATCAGAGATCTTCCTGACAAGAGAATTGATTTTCCTTTCACTTCTGAAAGGCATATGCAGCTTGGATATTTAAATTGTCTAGTTATTGTTGAAGTCTTTGATTCTGAAAGAAAAAAGCCAGTAAGCACTGCTTATGCGGATAATACTCCTTGGGAGATATTCAAAGCAAATTGGAGACCTACTTGGCAACTACGGTATTCAGAAGTTATTGAATTAGGCCTTCTCGGATTCTCAAGGAATACTAGCCCTTCAGTTCTTCCTCCTCAACATATACTGGGACAAATGCACCAGCCCATTACCATAACTTCCAGAGAAAAGTTAGTATAATTTGGTGATCTAACAAGGCTCAGAACAATATAAACTCAATGGTATGAACCAACTATCAGATCATTGTGCAGATCTCCTATTTATCATTCATTCCAGATAAACAGAATGCGTGCTTTAACAGATTGGCCAAACCATAACCCTACTGAACTTCTTTTTGGGCTGAACTATGAGCAGTATAAGGCTGCATGGTTCCATGCATTCCTATGGAGAGAAAGGTTTGATTTTTTCTATACTCAAGTAAAGTTTGCACATGAATTCAGGAATTGGGAAGAACCTGACTGGCTTCAAAAATGGTGGGAAACCTTTGGGTTAAATCCAGTTGGAGTCAATCCAGAGGTAGCAAAAAATGCTCGGATATATTTATACTATCATAGACCTTTAAACTTTGTCAGTGATTTATTTACTGAAGAAGAGTTTAAGGATTATTTCATCAGAAATAAACTTCCTTGGATACTCCACACCAAGTTTATGATAAGATCCGCAGAAGATGACAACAGTGATCCTGAATTGCTTCGACAAATATATACCCAACATTGGGATCCCTATTTATACAATCAATTTCGTGATCGACCTTTTGATTAAATTCATGTCTAGATGACCGACGGTGGTGTCATCCGTTTTCCGTGGGTTGTCGATATCAACTCCACTTTGTACTTAAGTAATAATTTGTTTTGTGTCTTGTCCAAAGGAACGAATCTTGGAAACTCGTAGCACTTCTCCGACTTTTGGTGTGGTTTGACCCACATTTCCAAGGTACGAGCTCCTTTATGTCATAACTGACTGGGGAATCTTGCACGACAACCCTATTAGTCTACTTTGGTCTGGGAATCCTGCGCGACAACCCCGACCAAGTACTTCTACTTTAGGTGTGATTGAAATAAAGTTATCTAGGCGGTCATAGATTCCTGCGTGAATCACTATGCCGAATCAATAAAGAAGATTTAGTGGACAGCATGTAGGCCCACTAGTCTAAGTCATGTCTATGCTT
>CBVK0100911257.1:0-10441 GCA_900067695.1 Picea abies
TTGAGTTCGAAAAAAATAGGTCCTGGTTTTTGAGGGGGAGACAACACAAACGTAGAAGGTTAAGGGAGCCAAGCATGTGAGGGGATTTGATTAATGACGAGGTGGCTCTGTTCTAAAGATTTTGCTGCTTTGGCTAAGCTGTCAGCTTCAGTGTTTTGAGAGCGCAGTATATGGAAATAGCCTATTTTAATGAAGTGCTGTTTCAAGGTATATATTCGCGAGCAGAGGCCACTAGAAGATTGAGCTGTAGTGTTTGAGAGACCAAGGAGGTCCTTTATAATTATTTTGGAGTCCCCTAACACCATGAGAGTTGGGATACTTCGTGAATGTGCAATTTTTAAACCCATGTACACTGCTAGAGTTTCTGCTCTATTATTGGTGTTTTTCCCCAAGCCCCAGGAGAAATCAACTACCTTTTGTCCATCGGAGTCGTAGATGACTCCCCCCGCACCTGCCACCCCTGGATTACCTGTTGCAGCTCCATCAAAGAAAAGCAGGGAAGTATGCTGTTGCCTTTGCCATTGAGAAAACTCATTATTGTTGAGACGAAGCTGCCAATCTTGCCTTTTGATTTTTTGGTGCAGGGGGGAAGTGAAAGATGTGGTTGGGGGTCCTAGTATGTAATTGATCTAGTCTTCTTTGCTCTGTTCCAAAGTGCCTGACATATCATATCTGATTGCTTTGAACTTGACGACTTCTGAAATTAGTCCACAGATTTTAGCAAAGGTGCTATGCAGTGGGGGAAGCTTCTCGTGAAAAATGGCTTGATTGTGAGCTAACCAGAGTTCCCAGCGAACGAATTTGGGGACTTGCCTCCAGAGAAGAGTAAACTGTTTCTTATTTTTGAAGCTGCCAACATATCTTTGTTTCCAAGAAATGAAAAGATCATTCCAATTCTCAGGAAGAGGGGGGGGGCCTAGAGAGGGGGAGGTAAATGAGATTCCAAATTGAGATTCCAAATTTGGGAAGAATAGGGGCATTCGAGGAAAAGGTGGGGAATGGTTTCAGATGCTGAGAGGCAAAATGGGCAATGAGAGGGACCTTGTATTCCACGCTTTAGGAGGTTTTCTGCTGTTAGAATTTTACCATGGACCAACAACCAACATAAAATGTTTACTTTGGGCAGTGAGGGACTGAACCAGAGTTCTTTCTAGATCTTTGAGGTTGGGGGACCTGTGGTTTTGGACAACAAGAAAGTGTAATCGGCTTTGATTGAAAAGGTTTTTCCACCCCAGCTACGAGAATCAGATAAGGAGCGGCGAGAGGGAGCGCATCCAGCAAGGTTATTGAAGAAAGTGGGGAGTAAAGGACTGATATGTTAAGGGACATTTGGCAACTTCCAGTTAATCCAATCCCCTTCTGAGTTCCATTGGCAGAAGTCCTTAAGGAGGGAGAGGCCCTATGAGTAGCACCAGTCTTTTAGAGGGCGAAGAGCCTCTAGATTGTTTAGGGGTTCACGATCTAGGATACGATCAATCCACACTTTAATATGCGCTCCATTCCCCGGTGCCCAGGAGAGCTTGACTTTGATTAGAGAGGAGGCATTTTTTAAGAGGCGCCAGATCAAAGATCGAGGGAGAGGGGGAGTGGGCCCATCGAAACAACGCAACCTTGAGGAGTTGAAGTATTTGGCTAGAAGTGTTGCTTTCCACCAATCTGCATTACCTGTGATTAGACGCCAAGCAAGTTTTGCTCCCAGAGAAGAATTCATTAGAATTGGATCCTTGATAGCGAGTCTGCCTTTGTTGAGGGGTTGGCTGACTTGTTTCCCATTCAGAAGATGGAACTTTTTTGTGTTCGTTTTCCCTTCAGCCCAAAGGAAGCTTCAGAGCCCTCTAGAGATTTTTCCAGAGTACCTTTGGGGGCTAACAGACCTGAACATTGAAAAATGGAGAGGGAGGAGAGAACTGATTTGAGAAGTACTGTTTTCCCAACATGATTTAGCCAACGACCTCCCCAACTTTGTATTCTTGCTAAAATTTTCCCTATGACTTCCTGTCAGGTTGTAGAACCGTAAGAACTAAGAAAAATTGGCATTCTCAAATATTTAAAGTAGTTCCAAGTTGTGATGATGGGGAAGCCGAAAATGTTGGCAATTTGCTTTTTTATGTGGCCTGGGACATGCCACCCATATATCCTGCACTTAGAAGTATTCAGTTTTCCTCCTGAGACCGTGAGGAAGGAACTAAGAATTTTTTGAAAGCGAATGGTAGTGTGGATTGTTGCTGTCCCCAAGAGAAGAGTATCGTTTGCAAATTGAGAGTGATTTATCTCCTTGACCCCTCTCGCTATAAGTAAACCAGGGAGTCTGCCCTTTCTTTGTTCTTCCTCTAGTTTACGGCTGAGTGAGTCTGCTAGGAGAATGTAAAGAAAGGGGGAGAGGGGGCATCCTTGACGGAGTCCTCTGTTGGCCTTGAAAAATTGCGATGGTTGCCCGTTTAGTAAAGGGGATATACAAGGCACGTTGATGCAGGCTTTGATCCAACTAATGAAGTTTTCGAAGAACCTGTACGCTTTGAGAACTGAAAACATAAAAGTATGCTTGACCCGATGAAAAGCATTCGCCATGTCAAGTTTAACGACCATTCCCGGGGCTTTAGATTTCTTGCTAGAATGTATGGCTTCTTGCACAAGCACAATGTTGTTTGTTGTCTGTTTGTCCTTTAAAAAACCACACTGGCTTTCTGAGATTAGCTTTGGAAGCAGGGGCTTGAGCCGATTTGCGATGATCTTGGTGAGGATTTTGTAGGAGGAGTTACAAAGGGAAATGGGACGGAAATGAGAGAAATTGGAGGGTTAGATTCTTTGGGTATTAATGCTAGAAAGGTAGAATTTGTGGCTCCTCCGATTTTCTGTTTGTGGAGGGTATAATTTAGCATTTTCTTCAAATCATGCTTGATAATGTCCCAAAAGGATCGATATAATCTGATTGAAAAGCCGTCAGGTCTAGGAGCTTTGTCAGGATCCATGCCTCAAACTACTTTGGCTATTTCTTCTTCTGTTATATCCTTGACTAGTTGATTGTTTTCATGCTCAGAGACTACACTTGGAATGTTGGCTAGCATGTCAAGAACGTCTGCATTTGTTTCTTCACTACTAGGTTGCTGGTATAAGTTATTGAAATGGTGAAAGGCCTTGTCTTTGACTTGATCAAAGGTATTGAGTTACTGCCCAGTATTTGAGATAATGGAGGTCACTATGCTTTTTTTCCTCCGTGTTTGTGCTTGCTTATGGAAGAAGGAAGTGTTTGAGTGTCTTGCTTTTATCCAGAGGCTTCTGGATTTCAGCCGCCAATGCTCTTCCTCTCTGTGCAAGGAGTGCTGAAGATGCTGCTGTGCTTCTTTTTCTTGATTCAACAACACATCTGTTACCGTCTCTTCTTCTATATGAAGCTATACTTTCATGAGTTGCTCTATCTTTTCTTTCTTTTCTTGATGTGGTGGGGTAAACGAAGTTTTCACCCAATCTTTGAGTGCTAGTTTGACTGCTTTGAGCTTGCTTTCCCAGATATAATTCGGGGATCCAGAGAAGGGGGTGATCCATGCATTTTGAACAATAGGGGGGACGACTGGGTTTTCAAGCCAGAGGTGGTTGAAGTGAAAAGGGAGGGGGCCGAAGTTTTGGGGACTTCTGAAGTTAAGAGAGAATTGTTTATGATCAGAGACAACGAACGAGAGGATAAGAGAGGAGATGGCAAGGGGGGAAAGAAGGAAATTGCTGTTAATGAGGAAACGATCTAGACGAGCTGCTATATGACTAAGGCCAGATCGTCTGTTGTTCCAAGTGTACTTTCCTTTGGGAGGTTTGACATCTTGCATGTCCCACTCTGTGATGAGATCACTTAGATTTTTAGAGAAGGGATCTCTGATTTTACTGCCTCCTTTTTTTTTCTCCTGGATTGAAGTGGGTGTTGAAGTCTCCCCCAATTATGCAAGAGGAGAGGTCGATGGAGTTTTTGAGCTCTGGAAGGGAACTCTAGCAAGCCATTTTGTCCTTGTAGGAGTTGGGCATGTAGACATTAACTACATAGATGCTATTACTGTTATCCTTGTTTTTTAGAACAGTTAAAAGCCAACTTTGAGTTTTTAGAGTTACCACAAGAGTCCAGATTTGTTCGTCCCACAGAGTTGCAATGCCGCCATAGGCTCCTTGAGAGCTAACAACTGCTCCAGCTGTAGCTTTGAAAACTTTCTTTGTTGTTTCTAGAATAGTTGACGCCTCCATTTTGGTTTCCTGGAGGAGGATAACTGAGGGGTTGGCCATTTTGATTAGATCTCTTAGAGCTTCAGCTTTAGACTTGCTTTCGAAGCCCCTGCAATTCCAGGAGAGAAAATTCATTGACGGGGGGTGGAGGAGGCCCGACTACCATGAGCCGGGTAGTCCGGACTCCGATCCTTTAGTACCTCCTTTTCGTGTTGAGGTGTACATGGAGTTTTCTATAGATTGCTGCTTGCCTTGTGCCTTTTCTTTTGAGGCTGCTTCCTCTCTAACTTCCTTATTTGTTCTTCGACCCGAATTTCTTGGCTTTTCTGGTGGAAGTTCTCCTTCTTCCTCTTCTTGGTTGTGAAGTGCTTTTGAGTGGGGGTCTTCGTTAACTTGCTGTTCTTATCCTTGCATGTCCTCCTTAGAAGGATCATCTTTCATCTAATCTTTGAAGAGGATTCTCCAAGCGGATCAAAGGGGTTTTGACTGGGTGTGGGGAGGAGAATGGAGGGATTGGAGGGGGCTTTTTTGGGATGGGATTTGGGAGGAGGGTTTTGACGCGAGGACTCCGGGATGGGTAGAGGTCCAGTGGAGCCAGGTTGGGAGCCTGAACCTTTGCCGCTGTTGGCTTTCTTCCTGACCTGCTGCCACCCTTCCTTCTGTTGTGCTGCATCAACTTCTGGAGATTGTTTGTTGCTGGGGCAGTTTTTTGCAAAATGACCATATTCGTGAGAAGACTTACATTTGAACGAGAGCTGCTCATAATCTAATTTCTGAATGTGGGTCCAGTCATCTAATTTTAGCTTGATTGCTTTTGGGAGCCCTCTTTCTAGATCTACTTCCACACAGATCCTAGCACAAGAGTACAGACTAGATTTAGGTTCATCCCTATCGATGAATTTTCCCAGGGTATCGCCTATATGTTTTAAAACTTCATCGCCCCAACAGTGAAAAGGAAAATGGGGGAGTCTCACCCAAACCAACACGGCTGAGGGGATATCATTTTCTGGGTCAAAATCTGGAAAGTATAACCCTCTTGGGCCAAAAAAGTAAGGGCCATTTCTGAAGATGAGATCTCTATCTGATTTATGCTCAAAATAAAAGATATAGAAGCCCTTACCACAAAAAAAGTGATTCGCGTCCTTGAACCAAGGGATGCCAGTTCCGCTCAATCCAGAGGTCGATCTGTCGAGGTGAAGGCCATAGTCCCATGAACTGGCCTACAAGCGCTCTGGAAGCAAAGGAGAGATCCTTTCTTCTCGCTGCAATACAAGGGATTGCTACTTCCGGGATCTGATCCAGGTTTTTCACAAAATGGGAGGTACTGGGTCACGGGGGGGGGGAGGGCTCAGCGAACCCACAAGTGCATTGAAAGCAATGACCTCGTCGAGGAAGTCCGGGGGGGCATCCGGATTCGGGACTGCTGAAGCCATGAGGGCTGAGAGCAGGGAGGTGGCGGCGGTGAGGGCTAGGGTTGCAGGAGCATAACCTTTCCAAAGTGTTATTGTTGTAGTAACTTATCCAGTGTCATGTTGACCAAAAATACTTGTGTTCATTTCATGCATGCTTAGAGTATAGATCAACTTGTTAGAGTTGTAAAGATCAAGAGGAGTGTTATTTGTTTTGAGTATATTGCATATGCTAACATTGGGGTATGAAAATGTTGATGATTGCAGCGTCGTGTGACTTTCTCCAGGTCATTCTTCTCTGGACTGAGTTGAGACGATCTGTGAGAGAGCCCATGTGCTGGGTGTGCCCATGTGATGGGTGTGCATTAGACTATGGATTGAGTTTAATGATGTGTGGTCTCTTGTCTACTTCTCTGGACTGAGTTGAGATGACTTGAGATGGTCTCTTGCCTTGTACTCCTCTGGACTGAGTTGAGTCAGCTTGAGATGGTCTCCTGCCTTGTACTCCTATGGACTTAGTTGAGTCGGCTTGAGATGGCTCTCTAGATGGTACTCCCGTGGACTCAGTTGAGTCGATCTGTTGAGACTGATGTCCCTGTGGGTGAGCACAGGTGGACGTGTCCCTAGTGGCTGATCACTAGAGGATGAGAGAGATCCTTGCTATATTGTCCGAGAGTAAGATTTGTTGTAACCCTAATTTGTGTTGTAAAGGGTACAAGTCAGCCCCACCATGTAAGAGATAATTAATATTGTCTATTGATTAATTATATTATTCAGTTGAAGAGGTTGGCCTTATTGTGCCAATAGACACATCCTCTTGATGTGCTAGGTCTTGTATAAATAGGAGTAGATCCCCATTGTGGATCTAACTCACTCACACACTTGTAACATTCTCTCAAATGGAGTTGTACGGCTGAAGTGCACACTTATCTTAGGCGCAAGTTTCTAGGTTGTGCTAAGGTCTATGGTGTGGGGGATCTTCTCTTGAGAATATAGCAAAGGATTGCTAGGTTTTTCCCTTGATTGAGAAGGGCTTTCCTAGGATAAACTTTTCTGTTCTTGTGCATGGTTATTCTTCTTGTGATCTTGGTTATTGCAACACTTGTGTATGGTATTGCTGCATTGTTTATGGTTCAAGTACATGCTAAATTGAAATAAACCACATGTGCACGAGCTAAGCATTAAAATTCAACATGGTATTAGAGCAGAGTTCCTGAAGAGCCATTGCACAAGCCATTGAAAAGCCAGCTGTCACCTTCTTGCTGCAACTACAAAATCGATCCTCCTTTTGCCAGTTTTTGCACCTTCCACTTAAACATTGGGGCTAATTTTTGCATAGGAGTGTACGGCCTCCTTCAGCGCGCCTCCAACAAGTCTCAGATTGCGAATCGGAGAAGTTTTGATTTTTGGCCCCTAGGGTTTTTGCAACTCATTGAAGGATTTTTGCAAGCTCACCAGGGTTCTTCTGACTTTCCAACGCTTATTGTTGGCAGTCATAAGTTCAACGAAACCTAAGGTTGCTAGCCTAGCCTAGCCGTTAGGGTTTGTGGAAGAATTTGCAAACCATGAGGAACATAACTTTGGTGGAAGATAGGTTTGATGGATCAAGCAACTTCAGCTCCTGGAAATCAAGACTACAAATCACTCTGGAAGAGGATGACCTATTGAGTTTGATAGAAAAGACTCTACCAGAAACAACTACTGATGAAGAGAAGGATGATTGGAAGGCATATGACGTCAAAGCAAGGAAGATAATCATCTATTAAGTGAGAGATCATCTACTACCTTGTATTGCTACCTTGAAGATAGCTTATGAGATGTATGATGCATTAAAGAAGATGTTTGAGAGCAACAACACAAACAAAGCTCTTACATTGAAGCACCAGCTTCATAATATCAAGATGACGAAAGTTGACACCATTGCCACCTTCTTCATGAGGATCTCAGAGATTAGAGATCAGCTAGGTGCCATTGGAGAAACCATATGTAGTGATTCCAAGTCATTTTTTTGCTTGGAATCACTAACTAACCACTGATTTGATTCTTATTGGTTGTGTATGCAGGTTGACATGAATATTTCGGCCTTAGGGTTTATTCAGTTATTTAACCATGGATTCACATAAACATCATTGCCATCATATGAAGATCATCAACAATACACAAGATAGGAACCACAAGCAAATAGATGAACTTTATTATAAGAAAGCAAGCACCTGATACAATAGTAAAGCACATCTGAATAGATGGCTTCAAGATAATACTAGAGCTGTATACAAAATGCTCCCGGAGATACAAATCAAGCCTCCCAAAGGCTGCCAATAGAAGATGAACGCTCAACTGCTAGATCTGGGTTTCGGCCTCTCTTCAAGTCACTGGTATGACCCTGATGATTGCTGGTACGGCCTGCTGAAGACAAGGACACTAAGGGTTTGGCCCTCTTGAAGATATAGACCTCCTGATGCTGCCAAATCCTCCCCAATGATAGATCAAGGCAAGAGAAACCTCCTCCTGAAGTATGAAGCTCAAACACTGAAGCTTCCTCCTCAAACTGCAGAAACCCTGGGATGGTACAACCCTCCTGAAACCTTGAATATGGCCAATAGTACGGCCTAGCTGAATGGGCCCTCTGAATCGCTTGAAACTCTCTCGGATGATAGATCGGGCATCCACAAGCACTTGAGAGAAGTCTCAAGCTCAAATCTAGCCTGTAGCCTCCTAGATCTGAGAATTACTGAATCTCCAATCGTACCCTTCCTCTTGAAATCGTCCCAACCTGCAGTAAATGATAGGGATGTGATAACTCCTCCAAGAAGCCCTCAAGCTGATGAGTAAAGGCTTGCAAGCAAAACCCTAATGTTGGAAAACTCTCAAGCTTCTTCCTTTGGCTGGATCAAACTCTTCTTCAACAACTGGTGCGCCCCTGCAGAAAAACCCTAGCTGGTGTGGCCCTCCTGATCCAAATGGTACGACCTACTCGTCCTCCTAGGTAGATGATAGCTGTAGAATGGTGTGGGTGGAGTATTTCATCCCCGAGACCAAGCTTGGAGCTAGGTGAGTGGAATCTTTCACCACTGAGCTGCTCACTAGGGTTTGTAATATCAAAACCCTCAAAACTGTATGCTCAAGAGCATCAACAAGCAAAATGCCAAAATCCAGAATGCCTAATAGGTGCGCCCCAACCTTCCTTTTATACTTTTCTTCTATTTCTTTGTTGAGTTAGATTAACCCCTAGGGTTAACTCCTAACTCAACCTCTAACGCTTCCATTCCTTCATTGAATTATCTTTTAACCCTTTTTCACCTTTTCATCAAGTCAGCTTAATAATATAAGTTTAGCTTGGTTGACCCTTCCCCTTAGTGTGAGACTATGACCTAGTGGGGATGCCTAGGTCACTGAGTCTTCTCAATACCTCTTCAGCAAGAGGTAGGGGACATTACAGTCTCCCCTACTAGAAATTGCTTGCCCTCAAGCAATTCCAAACCTGTTTCTCTCACCACTTGTTCATTTTCCCACGTGGCATCCTCAATGGGTAGATCCTTCCACCTGATCAAGTACTCTCTGATGCTTCTCTTCCTAAGCCTCTTCTCCCGAACCTCTAGTTTCTCTTCCGGAATCAGAACAAGCTGCCCTTCTTCGTCCATGGGAGGAAGTACCTCGATGGGTGTGATGTGTTGGCCGATGGCCCTTTTTAGGTAGGACACATGGAAGACATTGTGTATCCTGCTGCCCTGTGGAAGCTCCAACTCATAAGCTACGACCCCTATCTTCCTGCTAACTTTGTAGGGCCCAAAGAAACGGGGCTGCAGTTTCTCTGCTCCACTTCTTTTTATAGAAGCTTGTTGGTATGGTTGGAGCCTTAGATAGACTAAGTCACCAGCCTCAAAAGTACGCTCTACTGTGTGCTTGTCTGCTTGGACCTTCTGCTGGTTCTCTGCTCTCTGTAGACGATCCTTCAGCTCTCTGAGAATGTCTTGGCTCTGCTGTACCCAATCCTGCACCATAGGTGCCTTGCTGTCACCGAAAGCAATCTCTACAAAAGATAGTGGATCATAGCTGTACAAGGCCCTGAACGGTGACATGCCTATGGACACGTGCTGGGTGGTGTTGTAGAAGTACTCTCCTAAGTGCAACCATCTGACCCATGCCTTCTGTTGCCCTGCTACATAATTCCTGAGGTAGCCTTCTATCCACTTGTTGACTATCTCGGTTTGCCCATCCGTCTGAGGGTGATAGCTGGTACTAGGGGTCAAGGCCGTACCAACCAATCTGAACAACTCCTGCGAAAAGGTACTCATGAACCTGCTATCCCTGTCACTGACAATGGTCTTGGGTAGACCGTGCAACCTGAAAATCTCCCTGAAAAACAGTTCGGCCACTTGTGCTGCACTGAAGTCTGTGGCTATGGAGAAGAAGTGTGCAAACTTCGTCAACCTGTCCACCACCACAAAAATGCAGTCCTTTCCTTGCGTTCTTGGCAATCCTGTGATGAAGTCCATGGATATGCTTTCCCACTTGTGCTTTGGAATGGGTAAGGGTTGTAGTAGTCTTGTTGGGTGAGTATGCTCATCCTTGTTTACCTGGCATGTAGTACACTCCTTTACATGCTTTATTACATCCTCCTTGAGGCCCTTCCATGAGAACCTCTCTCTTACTTGCCTGTACGTCTTGTTGATCCCTGGTGCCCTGCCATCGGTGAGTCATGACATGCCCGCAATACTTTGGCCTTGAAGGTCGATCCAGGAACCAAAAAGATTCGGCCCTTGTAGTAGATGAGGTCATTTATGACCCTGAAGTTATCATCCTGTACCTGTCCATCCAGTAGGTGAGAT
>CBVK0100911258.1:0-10441 GCA_900067695.1 Picea abies
TGACATCAGCTTCTGTCTCAAATTTTGCATCCTCCAAAACAAATTTATTTGATAATCCTTGGGTATAAACTAGGCTTTCATTTTTGCAACCATTCTATCCCAACTCTTGATTTCCTGCCTGCCCTTGCAATGTTTGTCAGCTTGCAGTTCATCCCACCACAATGTTGCATGCCCTTTAAGTCTACTAACAACATGTTTGACTTTCTTGTCTTCCTCAACATCCTCATAGTCAAAGTCTTTGTCTAGATCTCTAATCGAATTTAGAAGCTCTTCAACGTCTAGGTTGCCTTTGTATATTGGAATCTCCATTTTTTCCCTAGCACCTATCCTTGCAACAACCCTGAATAGGTGTTCTTCTGCAACATCTTCGACTGCAACTTCTTCTCCTTCATTTCCAGCTTCATTTTCATTTTCAGCTTCGCTCATATCCCCAGTGTCAACTATTCACCTCTGTTCTGTCTCCATAGCATCAAGTCTGGCACGTAATTCACGCATTTCTCTTTCCACTATTGGATCAGGTATGGGAATTTCTCTTTTTCTTGGTAGCATGGCTATAAAATTACTCCTTTCCTCTCTCTTGTAGAAAGAAAAGAATTTGTGTTGGGCGCTGATACCACAACTAGTGCAAACCTCCTACCCTTAGGCCGAGATCCATGCAGGATATTCTCTAAACCTCGACAAGGGTTAACTAAATTCCTTGTTTAGACCTGCAAAGGATTTTGGGTCTCGTGAGTTGGGCACTTCGAATGCAATGCCACTACTCTTGGCAATAGCCGAAACATGAAACTGCGAATGGGCTTAATGTGTAATCCCCTCTCTAGCCCCTTTTCCAATAGGACCACAACCAAGCCTTATGCAAGAACCTTTCGCAACTCACAACTTCACAAGTTGGAGCACTGACTTCTCATGCTCTTCCCTTGCGAATCCCAAAAACATGATATGTCAATGAAGGTTGACTTCACCTAAAGTGATGAGTGCATGCCACCTGTCACCTCTGTTTACTCCGCTTACAGAGTGGGTCCTTTCCACCCATTTGCACAAGTCTTCGGCTTTTGCAACTTGAGAGAACAATGAACAACCATTACTTTCCCTCTACAAATCCCTGACTCTGAAATTGTGCCTTTGACGAGATCGATGGCTGTGTGCCCCCCTAGATCTAATGACCTTCGTTGTATCGGGATTTTTTCAATTGGAAATCCACAACACTCAACCCAAACCACTGGTCACTCCATTCTCCAAATTCTGATACATGAATTCACATACGAGATCAACAGTCTTTATTGATCCGAATCTAATGGTCACCACTCCTTCTAAACTTATGGGTGTTGCATGAAACTCAGTCTTAATCCATCTGTTGGTCTATCAGATCCAACAATCCATGGAACTTTGACACTTTTCCTTGAATCGATTCCACCCTCCGTTTTCAACTCCACGAGGACTTCTTGTCAATTGATGTAGCATCCTCCCTCCTGAACTTGACTTCTGTGAGATGATTTCCACCTCCACCTCCCTTTGAACACTTCATAGGTTCTATTCCTTTTGATCTTTTACTTGCAAACTAAAGTCTTCCAAAAGGGTCACTATGCACACTCCTTGTGGAAAATTTTCAAATAACCTCTGGTTATTTGGGTCTTCAACATTGTGAACCTCTTGCAACAACAGTCCTTCCACCTTATTCACTCATCCTGTGCACAACTTGCATGGCTCTGTGCCTTGTTAGCACTTTTGCCTGTAAAGACAACTTGAATTTCCTCTGAGAGTTCTGAGATGAAACTCATAGGCTGGTCGACGCACTCCTTGTGGACCCTCCACTACACTCTTTGTAGGAGTTCTCAGAAAGAGAAACAACTGAAACTTATTCTCCCCTTATCCAGAATTTAAACATTCAACATAGAATTCTAGAGCATGCACATACATATTTCATTGAAATAAAATGCACACAGAGAATATAAACTAGCTTGCAACATACCATTCAACAGGTGGTTCCAGCAACCATAGAAAAAACATAGATTGGAGTCAAAGATTTCTTCTATTAATTCTCGTGCTCCTATACATGGTAAATAACAACAGCTAGAATGCATAAAATTCTTTTTTCTTCTCTCCAGGTCTACAACTTACCAAAATTCTAAATAATAATGAGTTGTTTTTAAGATGCAAGGCGAGGGTGTCTATCATCCATTTTCCCTCCTATTCTCCTAAACTGTCTAATCTATTAAATTAAACCTACCTACTTGCATTAAATAGACTTAAATTCCTATTACATCCGTGGATAGGAACATACGCTCCAAATAAGTTTCGGTCTTCAGATATAAATGCAAATGCACTTTCCTCCTGTCCATTACATTAATGCTTCAGATTTTAAATTTCAAAACATTTTCACAAAAAACATGTTCAAATTACATATACGCATCCAGTTGTCTCTTTGTCTAGGCATGTGCTTTAGCTTTCTACGATGCTCCCGCATCATATTATGAATTTGTAGTGGTGCCATTTCGACTGTCCAATGCACCGACTATCTTTATGTGCTTAATGAATGCCATATTCAAAAATTATTTGGATAAGTTTGTCATAGTACTCCTAGATGACATGATTTTCTATTCTAAGTCAGAGAAAGAGCATGAACATCATCTAAGATTGGTATTGCAAGTGCTCAGGGAACATTAGTTTTATGCCAAGATTAATAAGTGTTCCTTTTACCAAGAACAAATTCATTACATGGGAAACATTATTTCAGAACGCAGTATAGTAATAGATCCAGAGAATATTGAATCCATTAGAGGATGGACATCACCCAAGAATGTTTCAGAAGTCAGATATTTTATGGGGTTATTTGGTTACTACATAATATTTATAGCAGGGCTCTATAAGATCGCTCATCCCATCACTTTGTAAAAGAACGGAATTAAATTTGAATGAACCTCTGAGTGTGAAGAGAACTTTAATTTGTTGAAAGAATTACTTACTAGTGCTCATATTTTAAATATTACTGACCCAAATGGAAGTTTTGTGGTATTTACAAATGCATGCATGGAAGGACTTGGTGGAGTCCTCACTCAAAATGGACATGTCATTGATTATGAGTCTAGAAAGATTAAAGAACATGAGAGGAACTATGCGACACATGACTTGGAAATTTCTTCCATTGTTCACTATTTAAATACGTGGAGGCATTATCTCACGGGGAAGAGATTTGAATTAAGAACAAACCATAGTGGTCTGAAATATCTTTTTGAACAACCAACTTTAAATTCTAGACAAAAGAGATGGCTAGAATTTTTAAGTGAATATGATTTTGACATGAAGCATATCAAGGGAAAAGAAAACAAAGGTGTTGATGCACTTAGTAGAAGAGTACATCTCATGCATGCTACAACTATTAATATGCATCAATCAGATTTGAAGAGCATAATTTTAGATGTTGTTGTCATAGATCAACATTACCTATAGGTAAAGGAAATCTTACAACAAGAAAATGTAAAACAAAAAATTAAATAATATGAGATGAAGGAAGATGGATTACTTATGCATAAAAATAGAATTTATGTTCCTAATTCCAGAGAAATTAGGAATTTGATATTAAAGGAAATGCATAATGTTCCATATGTCGGTCATCCTGGTTACCAAAAAACAATTACAGCAGTAAGAAGCCAATTCTTTTGGCCATGAATGAAAAAATATGTTGTTGATTACATTGTTAGATGTATAGAATGTGAGATCGTGAAGGTTGAGATTCTACAACCATTACCAATTCTAGGGAATAAGTGGGAAGTGGCAACCATTGATTTTATAACTAAATTTCCTAGGAAAACAAGACAACATGATTCAATCATGGTAGTAGTTGATAAATTGAAAAAGGATTCTCATTTTGTTCTTGTAAAAATGACTCATACAAAAACTAATATTGTAGAAATTTACATGAGGGATATTTCTAGGTTGCATGGGATACCTAAGGCAATTGTGTTAGACAAAGACACAAATTTTACTTCAAATTTTTGGATGGGATTGTTTAAAGGATTTGGTACAAATATGAACTTTAGCACAACATACCATCCACAGTCAGATGGGAAGACAGAGAGAGTCAACCAAGTAATTGAGGACATGTTGAGAATGTATGCGATGGATAAGCCCTCTAAGTGGGAAGATTACTTGCACTTGGTTGTGTTTTCCTATAATAACAGGTGTCAAACTTCATTGAAAATGAGCCCATTTGAAGATTTGTATGGTAGGAAATGCAATACTCTAGTGTGTTGGGACAACCCAATAGATAGAGTGGTACTTGGGCTAGAATTTCTCAAGGATATGGAAGACCAAGTGGTTATAATTAAGCATAATTTAAAGGCATCTCAAGATAGACATAAAATTTATGCAAATAAGAACATGACAACTAGAGAATTTAAAGTGGGGGAGCATGTGCTTTTAAAATTGAAGCCCAAGAAGATCTCTTTGAATTTGGGTAGTTGTACAAAGCTAACAACCAGATTCTATGGTCCATTTGAGATGGGTAGTTGTACAAAGCTAGCAACTAGATTTATGTGGTCCATTTGAGATATTGGATAGAATAGGGCCAATTGCATACATGCTTGCATTGCTTGCTTCCTTCCGGTCTTAGCTAGGGCCAATTGCATACATGCTTGCATTGCTTGCTTCTATGAATATGCATAATGTATTTCATGTCTCTTTGCTAAAAAAATATGTACATGATCCTAACCATGTTATTGATTAACATCTAATTCAGGTAGATATAGAGGGAGTATTTCAAGTCCATTCAATGTGAATATTGGACAGAAAAGTCAAAATGCTTCGGAATCAAGTTATAGAGATGGTAAAAGTCTAGTGGACCTACTACAGTCTTGAATATGCTACTTGGGAGCATGGATATGCCACGCAGGTTAAGTACCCGCAATGTTTTGAATAAATTTGGAAATTTTGTTTCTATTTTGTATATGCACCGAGGACAGTGCCAAAATAAGGGGGAGGGGATGTAACACCCCAGTTTTTGAGCCCCGTATGAAATAATGTATTTTTTTAATCCATGAAAGGCCAGAGTGCCCAAACAATTGAAAGAGGCCAGTGTGCCTAGGAAATGTAATTTTTTTACCATTATTAATAATAAATGCATCACTGGCTTCTAGATGAACAAGGACACAAGTTATAGGGGCTATGATTCCAGAAGAGAGGGGGCTTAAGGGGATAACTATTTATTTATATTTTATTTACCCATTTTTGTTTTAATGGAGAATAATAGTTACATGAGATTCTTGTGGGGAAGGCCAAGTGGTTCCTTAAGTCCAAGAATTACTTAAACCCCTCCTTGGTATGTTTGGGGGGTTCTCTTTCTTGTTCTTCTAGTTGCTTCTTCCTCACTCACTCTCTCAATTGCTTGTTGTTCACACCTTTCACTCAGTTCTCTCTCCATTCATTCTTTCACCCATTCATATTTCCTCATTCGTGTTTGGCTTGGAAAGGGAATGTGAATGGTTGGAGAGGAGACATGGTTTGTTGGATGTAGAGACCAATGGTGTATTCCAGCCATGAATCAAGGCCTGCATGTCTGAGATGCTTTGACCCGTGTTTAGTTTTTCTCATAGTTGTGAGTCTTGAGAGTCCCAGCATGGAGATTCTGGACCAGTTGCACTGGAGCCCTAGAAGGAAATGGATAGCCTGAGGGACTACATGGTAGAGAAGGAGGTCCATTCTCTTGGGTTGTGCGGGCTGGGTAGACGAGAAATGGTGTACCTTGAATCATTGTGGGTGATGAAAATCATGCAATAACTTGAGTACTGATTGGTTTGGGAAGCTAAGTGACACTTTGGAACCATCCTTGTGGATTCATAGCCTTGGATTAGGGGTGAAACTATTTTTGAGACTTGGAACAACAATGTCTACGGTTGGGTGGAACATCCTTGGTCTGCAGCCAATTGGTGAATGTTTACTTCCAAATATAAGTGCTCTCTTTATTTTTTGTATAATGTATATTCCGCTACATATTTAATTATCTATGAGATATGTATTTATAATGTGGATGTCTACTGGTTATTTGTTGTGCATGGAATGTTGTCTATTTCTTTATGTTGTAGCAGGAAACTTGATTAATGCATGTAGGTATTTCATGCTTCATTTCATATTAAATGTTATTAGAATTTGAGATCGGTTCAGAAGCCAATTTTTGGAGTAGCATGTCCATCCTATGGGTGGCTGGGTACGTTACATATTGGTATCATTGCCAGCCTATGGGTGGTTGGGTATGCTACATAATGGTATCAGAGCTACTGGTTGAAACACCAGGTGAGTATGGGATGGATATTTTGGTCAGAGTCTTGTGGTTGAGATCCATTATGACCTTGAAATCATGAAGCTTAGGAGAAATGGCATTGCAGAGTCCGCAAAGAAGCCAGAACACCAGAGACCCTTTGTAAGGGGTAAAAATATCGTGACCTTCCCTTTCGAATTCGAGAGCGATCACCACCATGAGTTTGAGGGAGATCTGGATCATTGGATCAGAGGGCAGTGGAGAAGGGGCCATCCCATAGAGGTGAAATCAAGAAGTTGGGAATATTAAGTCACAACCATCAAATCTAGATGATCGATTGCCAATCGTCGATTGAATCCAAGCATGAAAGATAAGATCTCATAACTTCGCCTCTTCGACGATCTTGGTAGGCATGCAAAGTCTGAACTGTTGAAGGCTAGAGTAACGAAGTTTCATCAGTCGTTTGATCTGATGGGAGGCATAGGGAGATCTTTGTCATTGATCATGGTTAGTCATCATTTACCACTTCAGGATTCTTCACTCCAAGAGTTTTGAACTTTGTTGAACTGCTACAACACGTAGCATCAAAGTCTCGAAATTCCCATCGACCATTAGATCGAAGGAAGGACTTCGCGAGTGTTGCGGGTCATCGGATATAGCAGTGGTAGAAGGGTAGTGAACTTTGGGCTTCATAACTTCATTGTAAAGACCGAGGTTTAATTTAAACTACTATATATTTAAAAAAGAACAGTAAATTTGAAATTTACTCAAATTTCACTTAATCCATCACAATCAATCCAATATTACAATAAATAAAATTTGGTAACCATATACATACCTCACTCTGATGCTATCCGCCTTGCTCCCTTCGCTTGAACCTATCCGCAGCAGCCTGCTCCTTAAGACACCCCAAAACCAGCCACCCTACCGACTAGTACGCCTAATTTTTTTACCATTATTAATAATAAATGCATCACTGGCTTCTAGATGAACAAGGACACAAGTTATAGGGGCTATGATTCCAGAAGAGAGGGGGCTTAAGGGGATAACTATTTATTTATATTTTATTTACCCATTTTTGTTTTAATGGAGAATAATAGTTACATGAGATTCTTGTGGGGAAGGCCAAGTGGTTCCTTAAGTCCAAGAATTACATAAACCCATCTTTGGTTTGTTGTGGAGGTTGCTTCTTCTTCACTCATTCACTCACTCACTCATTGTTGGTGGTCACACCTTTCATTTTGTTCTCTCACCACTCATTCTTTCACCCACTCGTATTTCCTCATTCGTGTTTGGATTTGGAAGGGAAAACAAATTGTTGAAGAGAAGCCATAGTTTTTTTGGATATAAAGACTATTGGTGTATTCCAGCCATGAATTAAGGCATGCATGTCTAAGATTCTTGGGCCTATGTTTAGTTTTTCTCATAGCTATGAATCCTGAGAGTTTGAGCATAGAGATTCTTGAATAGATGCACTGAAGCTCTAGAAGGAGATGGAGAGTCTAGGGGATTGCATGGCAGAGAAGGGGGTCCATTATCTTGGGTTGTGCAGGCTGGGCATGCATGTCTAAGATTCTTGGGCCTATGTTTAGTTTTTCTCATAGCTATGAATCCTGAGAGTTTGAGCATAGAGATTCTTGAATAGATGCACTGAAGCTCTAGAAGGAGATGGAGAGTCTAGGGGATTGCATGGCAGAGAAGGGGGTCCATTATCTTGGGTTGTGCAGGCTGGGTAGAAGAGATTTGATGTTATTTGGATTCTTATGGGTGATGAGAATATTGTGAGAGCTTGAGTATTGATTGGTTTGGGAAGTCGAGTGACACTTTGGAACCATCCTTGTGGATTCATAGCTCTGGCTCGGGGGTGACCTTGCTATTGAGAATTGGAGCAATAGTGTCTATGGTTAGGTGGAATGTCCTTGGTTTGCATCCAGTTGGTGATTCATGTTGGTCCTTGAACAAGTTTTGAAGAATACTTGGTCATATTTGACCATTTTTGGGACTGCGACAGCTTGCCAAAGATGGAGCGCAACGCGAAGAGGAAATTGGGGAAGCAAGACCTATTTTTGGGTCCCTTTTAGGGTTTTGGGTTGATGTAAAGGGAAAGGGACATCGGCCCATGGGTTTACCCATGCTTAGGCCCATTTTGTAATATATAAATAGATACTTAGACAATGTAAGTAGGGGATATATACGGTAGTACATCTATGTGATGTATAGATAAAGGCTTAGTGCTAGTAGCTGGATCTGTGTGATTGGATGTATATTGCAAGTGCTATGTGCATGATTGTAAGAAGATTGAAAAGCTAAGTGCAAGCTGTTGTAGTTTTGTGTTGAAGTGCAAGGAAGAAGGATCTAGCGAGCTGCACAAATCTTTTGTTCTGTGTGAAGTAAGGGTTACTGAAGCTTTGTGTTGTAACCACTTGACCGAGATAATATAAATAAGAAGACTTTGTGGAATTAGCCCCAGGGTGGGGGTGAACCATGGTAACTATGTGTATTGTGCTCTATGATTTGACCTAATGTGTTTATCTCCTTCTTGGATAAGTGCTTGCTATGATTAAGTAGATCTAGTTATGCTCTACGCTTATGATATATGAATGAATGTTAGATCTGATATATAAGATGCTTTGTGCTTGAAATGATGAATCTAATCTATACTTTTGTGGCTAAGTACTAAATCATCTTTAGTCTAAGTATTCACTGTGATGCTCTATGTTATTTGCAAAGTACCATAAGGGTTAAATATTGATGAATGATCTATGCTAAGTACCCTGTAAAAGATACAATCACAGATTGGTGTCCCAACTAAGTTTGCAAACATCTAAGTCCTGCAACCACCCCTACCTCTACCTCACTTGAGACATCATCTTCTTTGCAGGTGTTGCCTAAAGGGTCGGTAGTTAGGGTTTTGTTGATGCACTCTTGAGTGTTGAACCCTGGGTCTTCCCCTATGCCAACAAATGGTTCCATTGTCGAGACGAAAACTGTGATTGCTAGGATTGTTAAGCCCTAATATTGGCTCATTACCCCTAAATTGGGTCATATTATATTAGTAATGTTATTTTATTTATGTTGGCTTTAGACCATTAGTTGTAATTATACCTCCTAGTCTCCTATGTATATGAAAGAGACATTTTCATTTTGAATCATCTTGTACTTGAACATTTAAGTGGGGTAAAAGGAGGTTTCCCCCTCGAAGAGGCTTATTATCTGAAATTATATCTTTTTCAAGGCCTTGAGTACTTTTGCTGAGTTTTTTATATGCTATATTGATATTTGGTTCTTAACATATGGTATCAGAGCTTAAGGTCTTGGGGTTTCGCTGCTACATCTGAGACACCTTGGCATTTTCGCTATAACTTTTTTTCTACAATGTTTCAGAAGGAATGAATTGGAGGATATTTAGTAGATGGATCAAGGTACATTGGTTTCAACATTCAGCTCCTAATGCCTTACACTTTCGTAGATATAGCCTGTACAATATAGGGTTCTGGAATCATCTTGAACTGAGTCATTGCGGAATTTTTTCTATAAACACTATTTTGTAATGTTTCAGACCCTAAAATCTAGAGTCTATTTACAAAAATTAGTAAGGTATCTGTGGTAAAAATTTCATCTTCTGGGTTATCTTAAATTTGTAGATACACCCTGTGTAAGATAGGGTATTTGACTAGTCTCAAGAAGGTGTTCCAGGTAAAAAAATCATAACTTCTTCCTAGAGTATCCAAATTGAGTGGGACTGGTTTCATTGGATTGTACCCAGTCTGTAGTATTTCTGGTGTGAGTTTCAAAATTTTAATTAAATTATTTTGTGTGGGGCACACTATACAAGTGAGATCTCCTGGAAAGGTAAAAAATCGACAAGTTGTGGGGAAGTTACCATAAATTTCACTTGGCACATCCAATTTTGATCAGACCTGTGGCATTGCAGAGAAGAAATTAGAGAACTACATAAAGGAAAGTTTCATACCCAGAAGGGATGAAACTTGGGAGATACAACAAAAGAAATATTTTCTAGCAGAACCACCTCAAAATAAAGTTTCAAAAGTGATACTTGGCCAACATGCCACCAAAAAGGGAACTTCTACACCAAATAAGCCTCCAGAAAATCCTACTTGGACTCTTGATGAAGGTGAAGAAATACGTAGGGACATAAATGAACTACAAAAGATGATGGATTCAATGGAA
>CBVK0100911259.1:0-10441 GCA_900067695.1 Picea abies
ACATAAAAACCAATTTCCAAAATGATAATTTAATGATAAATACGTGAGTCTAATTTCCCTCACAAGTATTAATCATTTTACATCAATAATGAATGATAATGTATGAGTTTTTTTAAATCTCATAAAGCATAAATACTATGCATGAGCATCTCATAAAGCATAAGAATGCATGAGAAATATAAACTCAAAACATATAAGTTTACCACCTTCACCACTATGCAAATTAACTTGGTGAACACAGTAAGGTCCTTCCATGTGTGGAAATCTATCCGGATCAATCCACTTAAGTAAATAGGATGTTGCAAATCCTCGCTAGTCCATCCTTACATATGGGTATAGTACAAGATTGAGGGTGTGATCATCCTTGCTAGCTAGAATCTCCAATACTTTTAAACAAATAGGCTTGCACAACTACTCCAATTGGCCCCTCTTGGGAAACATTTACCCCCACATGTGCATATGCATATCAATCATTGCACTAGGATGGAGGCAGACAAATGTTGGTCAAGACACTGGAAACCTCTCAAAAAATAAAGTAAATAGATCTGAAGTAAAGGGGGATACCATCCTCCCATTAAACATAGCATGACAACAATCCAAAAAAAAACTATTGCAAAAAAATGGTACCACCTAATCAATTTGGTCCTCTAAACTAAAGTATTTACATAGGTCGTAGCCTAAATGTTCTACGAAATAACTATTTTCCGGTGATATATTTTGGTGAACTTTGCCTGTAATCCGGCGAGAAATTGTTAGATCCGTAGATTTGAGTGGTTGTTTATGTATAATCTGAGGGCCCTAGGGGTTTTTCAGCATGTCGATTCCATTTCTACATTCAAAAATGGATTTTAAACAACAAAAAATAGTGATTTTGTGCAAATTTATGTAGGGGTTTTTCAGCATGTCGATTCCATTTCTACATTCAAAAATGGATTTTAAACAACAAAAAATAGTGATTTTGTGCAAATTTATGTCGTCGGATTCCGGTGAAAAAACATTTTGTAGAACAGTTAGACAATGCCATTTACATAGTGCATCAAATGACAGCTAATGTGTTACCCATTAAAGGTATAATGTGCTAATGTAATGACCATAAGTGACAAGCACCTAACCTCCTCTACATCGAATGCACCTAAATGCAACTAGCCACTAGCAACCTAGAAGTCACTAGGGTTAGTGATGTCTACACTGGCATATCTCTACATATATGCAACCTTATCCTCTCTCGCAATGCTTAGCGAGAGATCAAGGAACTACGAAAAATCCTCCCTCTCCTAGACAACCCGGTAATTAAATAAATATCCTATTCTATGGGTTGGTGCCATAGATTTGGACCAACCTTGAGTGCATGCCTAGCATGATCCCAACATCGAATCAACTACATCAACAAGCACATATTCCCCTTGAGGAATGTAACCACCTCATAAATCTTGAGGAGGCCAACATTACTTAAAAGGACCTGAGTATGTGTTCTAATGGGGTGAGGGTACATATCCCTCTCCCTCTCTTAGGCCTCCCACTCATGTACAAAGTTGTACGATTTGTTATTATTTTTTATTCAGATACAAATTTCATTATGCATGTGTGTGTGTACACATGCACATAATCTATAGTGAGTTATGATTTGTATTTATTAAAAATTGAAATTAATTTGTTTTGCAAAAAAATTGTGTAAAACACTCTAGTGTGCCCTACAAATAGAGATGCACTATCCACGATGTGGAGTAACCTCAAGCGCATTGTAAGCGACGCTCCTTATTTAAAATTAATGCATCAATAAGTCGACAAAGTTTTATTGTTATTGGTTATTGGTGTGCCACTTGTACAAGGGCACCGACACCTAGATGATGCACCTTGTATGCTTAGATGCACCACCAACAACACGTCTATACATTTTGAAACACACCAATAAGTTTGCAAAAGTTTATTTTATACCTAGGAATAATATCGTGCTTGGGATGTAAGAGAGCATTGGTAACAATGCTTCCTTAAATCCACAAGAGTATTGACAAAGGAGGGGAATCATATTTAATATTTATGTTCCATGATGTGCTTATGATGTACAAGAGCACTTGTTGTGGTGCTATTGAACATCTAAAAACACATTGGAAAGCATGGGATAATGTTTTATTTAAACAAAACATATCATTGCACATGGTATGTAGGGAGGCACAATTGATAATGTATTTCTACATTTCCTAGAGCACCAACAAGAGCAAGTTAATTTATATAGAAGGAACCCAACTGTGCATTTACAATATTGAGAAGCATCGAAGGTGGTGCCATTTAATATTTTAGAGAGCATCAATAAGTCCGTGATATTTTGTATATATAAAAAGGATGAGTGATGCATTTATAATATCGAGAAGCACAAATTATGGTGCCACCTAATATTATAAAGAGTTTTGAACAAAGAATTTTGTAATTTATTTTACTGTTTTATCGGTGCGCTCAACATAAAACAATGCATCACTAATGATACGTCTTGTAAAATTTTAGTACACATCACATACGTGTTTGATGTTTGAATCAGTTAAGATCGAAACAACAACCCCAAGAGGATATGAATCCCCCTGTGTTTTTATAGAGGTGGTGCTCCTCTTTAGATTCTTTAAAATATTTATCTTTGGATATCTTGGGACTATGAAATATTGAGAGATGCTAGATAACAAACCCTGAATCTTTATCCATCAAATAAATCAAAATATTTTAAAGAATATACATGCATCAAGAGTTCCTGAGAAATGAGCTAGGAACCTTCACTCATAAAATAAGATATTTGTAAAAATATAATTCAAATATTATAACTACAAAAAATATAAAATAAATCTCACATCCATCACAATTTTGGATATTCTTGATCACATTTAAAGAAAAGAAGACATATGGTCCACATATGAGAGAACTTTAAAAGAGTCTTTCTATTAAAATCAAAACAGGATTTGATAGGTTAATTTCAAATATCTTATACTTAAAAGCTTGGGGTTAAAAGATACAATTAAAATTAACCCCGAAGTAGTTTTGTGGGTTTTTCAAAAAAATGATATAGTCTTTAATAGTCTTTATAAAAATAAAACCATTCGTCCAAAGATGGACTGGGATGGGGCTCCCGTGGACCATAAAATAAAGAAATGAAATATGAAAAGAGCAGGAACATAGCTAGAATAGGGCAGGAACAATGTAAGACTTGAAAAGAGAAAAGAAGGGAGCAATCATAAATTGGTTATATTCTCCTTAGGATAGACAAAATATAATGGGATGAATTATGAAAGTGGGAGACAAAATGGAAAAGGATGTGATCAATTCACACTTACTATGATGGTATCTCTCACTCATTTTTGGGCCGTTGTTGCTCTTATATTCTCTCCGGTGACAGTTTCTTGACCGATACCAACTACTTTCATTTGATCCTCTTCAATAATGTTTATTAAAGCCAACTTTAACCAATTTTCAATATATTCATGCATTGGAGTAACAGTTGCCTCTTGTTTAACCCTTATGTCTAACATTGTGCTTTCAAATTCTCTATAATCAATTGAAAGTTGTTGTAATGTAATTTCAATATCTTCATTTTTATTCACATATTCCATGATCCAACTTACAATTTCTTGCTTCGTGTACTTGTTTATATTGTTGAACTTCTCCACTAATATTCCTTTCAATATTTCTATATGTTCTTCAAATTGTTGCCTTGCCAAGAGAATGTTATTTGAAATACGTTTGGGGTCTTATACCTCACCAATAGTTCTCGCAAGGTCTAAGTCCATTAACTTGGAATAAACTTCACTCATTAGCCTCCCTTTCCCTTACTGATGCAAAAACTTGGTTCTTGCAGCCCCAATAGATACCTTGGGTGAGACTTCATTTGCGCAAGCAGGTGATGTTGAAAGGGTCGGTGTCTTGAGGGTTTTGTTGGTCACAGTCAAACCAAACATTGGGTCTTATAACCCCAGTGCAGACAAGAAGCAGCCAACAAATGGTTTCGTTTCCAGGACCGAGAATTTGCAACTAAGGGAATTTTTTGGAGGCCGACTAAGAAAGAAATCATAAACTCATTGGAATGAAAAGAATGGGACTTCGCACAACAAGAGAACATGAACTGTCGAATGAGTGATGAGCAATAGATGAAAAAGTATGTGTTCATGGATCAACATGAAAATTTCTCTGGCAAATTCCCAGAAATTTTGACCGAGTGGCTAAAAAGGTTAGTAGAGAAGACATGAAGGTTTAGTGTTGCAACACCGAAGAATTGGACTCTAAAATTGGTAAGGCAGTTGAATTTGGTAAGTAACCCAACTACTCGAGCAGTTGATTTTTGGTTGGATAGTATACCAGGGAGTTATGTTACATAATTTGTCGTAGATTGCATTTAGTCATACAGTGTTGCAGAAAAAAAAAAAAAAAAAAAAAAAATCGAAGGCCCACGTGGGAGGTTCTTGAAATCATTGAATACGTGGATAAAGATGCTACTATGTAAAAAGTGTGTGATGATAATGAAGTCTGACAACTAAACGAGCTTTGTGCACATAGGGGAGTTGGAGGAGAACATAAGGATGGCCTGAGAAAAGGGAGGAAGCAATGAAAGAGGAAGGAAGGGACTGAGGATGCAAGAAGGCAGGACACTAGAGGAAGACTACAAATTTGGAGAGTTGCACAGAGGAAGGAGGTATAAAAGGTAAAATATTGGGGCTAGGAGAGAAGAGTCGCACAGTGAGCCAGAAGTACGGGAACCTTACGCATAAGTATGAATTTTAGAGATACCATATAGAGGAGGCAAAGAAGAAGGGTGTTAGTCCAATCCAATAATAGAAGAGTCGATAAGTCCTACTTAGACAGGATCCTACATTGAATATGTTAGCGATCAATAATGGTTGAATACTAACTCCATAGCCCAATGGAAAGGCCACTGAAACTGTTAGGTTCTTGGAGCCTCACAGGGAGGTCTCCATCCCAATTGGAGCCAATGTTAGTGATCAAAATGTACTAGTACTTTTGAGAGTGTTTCCATCTCTCTCCATTTGATCTTTTCTCCAATATTTTGGTTAATATCTTGATTTCCAGGTGCTTCATTAATCTCCTGGTGATTGATCTTACACAGTATCCTTTGACCTTCTCCTCTTGACCTGCAAAATGAATGAATTTTTTTATTCCTAATCTATTATGTCTAGTCATTTTTCTAAGTCTAGAGCCTCTAATCTCAAAACACTCAACATGCCAACTACCAAGTTATGCCATATATCGATATATCAAACCCCAAGCTCATTCAACAAGTGAAATAACAAGTCATACACAAACCAAGCAATAAGTCGATACAAAGCTATGAAGTTAAACTCGTAGTCTATTCATCAAACCAACTCAAAACCCAACATTGAGCGCCGAGACCCTTTTATTTCCATATGCCACGCGCCAAGTCTAATTTCTCATTCCACAAGTCAAGCCACAAGTCAAACCCTCCTTGTCAGCTATCAAGAGCAATAAGCTCTGTTTCAACATATGTTAAGTTCCAAGGTTTACTATTTGTTGCCAAATGCCCGATTTAACAAATAGCAGACGCTAGGTGTATTGCACAGATGCTCTAAGAACGGAGGAAACTCAGGTTTCAAGTCGCAAATGGTGAGGCGTTAATGACAAGTGCCTTGAGAATGCTACGTTTTCATCTGGAATATACAGAGTGCCGAGTAGTATTGAATACTCTAGGAGTCTATATGATGACAACGCCAAAATGGAAGTGGCATTGAATGTGAATGGAGTGACGACAGAGCAAAGCCGTGGAGCTTTATAGCATGTTCAAGAATTTCATGCTTTGATGCAACAACTTGACATCCATCATGAAGATATATTGATGAAAATGTTCATGTATTCATTGGGTGGGGATGCACGTAAATGGTATTTATTGTTACCCCCTTCCATCATTTCATCCTTGAAGGATTTCCACAAAGAATTCATTGAACACTGCAAAAAGTCTTATCCCTCTGAAAATATTTGTCATAACTGTTGTGAGGGATATGTAGAATGTGCTCAAGATTTGTGAGATTGCTCTGTTGAATATATAGATGAAAACTATTTTATTCACTATCCAAATGAAGATATAAATGAACCTCTTTCTCTTTCTTATTCCCGAGAAGAAATTCTTCCAGATATCAGTCATGACTGTACTTATGATTGCATGGATTAAGTTTCATTATATCATGTACCTTATGAATCTGATATCTCCGATTCGAAATAAGAACCAATTGTAGAAGAGGATCTTTCTCTTTTCCTGCAACAGGTTTCCCATGATATCTTTTCACCTGAGATTGAAGAGAGAGATCCGGGGATTGTTCATTTTTCTGTGCAAGACCAAGGATCCTTGGGCTCACCTATCTTTGTTGAATACTCTGATGAAGAAGAGCAGATCCATTTTGTTGATTTGAGGAGCAGCCAACCGAGTTATGATAGTTATGAATCTGATTATGATAGAGAACAATATTGTGAAGAAATCAGCTATCAGGAAACCATTGAAGATATTCAACAGTCATCTCTACAAATCAGTGAGCCCGCATGCACTATATTTGAACCTAGATCTGCAGACAACAACAAACAATCTATCATCGACAGTGAAGTCAGTTTGCAACTATGTTCAGATTCGCAGACAGTTGTAGGTGGCAGCCATGATCAGCATGAGGATATGCAGAAATCTTTTGATGTTCAGTTAAAACAGTAGGAAGAGGTATTCCTTTTCAGTTTTATTGATCCATTTGTTGATTATCATGGATCTTTGAGCAGCTTAGATGTCAAAACACTTTTGTCAAATGAAGGTTGGTTGTTCTGTTCTTTTGAATTGCATATCAGTAATCTATGGGTTCCTGCATTCGTCATTGTTGTATCAAGGATTTCACCAGCTAATCAGATGCTTGCATGGTTTCATTGGAAGCACGATCTTACTTGATCAAGAAGCAACACACTTGATTAGAGTAGGAATAGGAAGAAATAAGCTCATTTTTTAGCATTTCCTTTCTTTCAGTTTGCAGCGGATGCAGTAGTTAGTTTGCTTGAATAAATGGCAGGTTTTGAAATTTTACAGAGCATGGTTGACTGCTGACTCCATAGCCCAATGGAAAGGCCACTGAAACTGCTAGGTTCTTGGAGCCTCATAGGGAGGTCTCCATCCCATTTGGAGCCAATGTTAGCGATGAAAATGTACTAGTCCTTTTGAGAGTGTTTCCATCTCTCTCCATTTGATTTTTTCTCCAATCTTTTGGTCAATATCTTGATTTCCAGGTGCTTCATTAATCTCTTGGTGATTGATTTTACACAGTATCCTTTGACCTTCTCCTCTTGACCTGCAAAATGAATGAATTTGTTTAGTCCTAATCTATAATGTCTAGTCGTTTTCCTAAGTCTAGAGACTCTAATATCAAAACACTCAACATGCCAACTAGCAAGTTATGCCATATATCGATATATCAAACCCCAAGCTCATTCAACAAGTGAAATAACAAGTCATACACAAACCAACCAATAAGTCGATACAAAGCTATGAAGTTAAACGTGTAGGCTATCATCAAACCAACTCAAAACCCATCATTGAGCGCCAAGACCCTTTTATTTCCATATGCCATGCACCAAGTCTAATTTCTCATTCCACAAGTCAAGCCACGAGCCAAACCCTCCTTGTCAGCTATCAAGAGCAATAAGCTCTGTTTCAACAGATGTTAAGTTCCAAGGTTTATTATTTGCTGCCAAATGCCCGATTTAACAAATAACAGATGCTAGGTGTATTGCACGGATGCTCTAAGAACGGAGGAAACTCGGGTTTCAATTCGCAAATGGTGAGGCGTTAATGACAGGTGCCCTGAGAACGCTACGTTTTCATCTGGAATATACAGAGCGTCGAGTAGTATTGAATACTCTAGGAGTTTGTATGATGACAATGCCAAAATGGAAGTGGCATTGAATGTGAATGGAGTGACGACAGAGAAAAGGCGTGGAGCTTTATCAGTGCTATGCATGGCTGCAAAGTCTTCCCCGAAGGTCCTCAGTTCACGTTTATTAAATATTATTGATATTGGATTTTGTCATTGGGCAAAGGAGGAACCCTTACTTGTAAGGACAACTTGTATTGCTCTTCAACGACTCTCTATAGAAGATCAAGACAGTCTTGTATCTGTTAATCGTCTGGTTTTTAATGTCTTACAAAGTTTGACTATTGATCCAGGGTTGAAAATCAGGTGGATATCAATGACAAAACTCTTGATGTGGGAAGTTTAGAACAAACCAGGGCATTGTTTGCATCCCTTGAAGCAGGCGTATGTTTTTCCAAATGCATGTCATCAACCATGCCCATCCTTGTTCAATTACTAGCATCTCCTATAGCAATTGTGTAGCAACATATAATAATTACAAGATAACACCCCTTGCTTCCAGTGAAAGCAAAACAGAAATTGTCATAGATGAACGTTCTGCCAGGCATGATGAGCCCCTTGACAATCGTCAAGACAATTCATCTGTTGACAATAGATACTCGGATGGGCATATTGAAAGTGAACTAAGTCGGCAGGGAAACTAATGGATGGTGATGATTATGATTATCGGTAATTACTCATGGTTCTGAGGCAAGCATGGCTTGAAATTGGGTAAGCTTGGAAATATGACTTGCTATAAGCTTAAGATTTCAATTGCCTTGGAGAAGATCCGAAAGTGAAAGCTATCAGACGTCTTTCAAATCAAGCTTTCCTGGCTATGCGCAAGAGTAAATACAGTGGCATTGTGCGACTATAAATACAATAGCAGAAAATAACGACTCTATACGTGAAGAATTGCAGCAATTTCAATCAGGCAATTGAAGAATGTTCTGGAGATGGTAAATTTGCAGAAGCTACCACTGTAACAAAGAGAAAGAGGACCTTCACTAAGTTCTCAGTTATCCACAGAGTACTCAGATAACAGAAGACAAGAGACAACAACTATTCATTATCCAATTTTCTTATGATATTATGGCCTGTTTCATGTTCATGATTTCAATCTTTCCACTTGTTGAATGTAGAAAATTATGCCACTGTATTAGTTTTCAGATTGTTAAAGCCTTCCTTTTCAATGGCTATTTCAGTTTGCGCAACTTTCCTTAGCCACCGAAAGAAGATCTTTTGGTGTCTTACTCACCATAAATTTTGGCCTCCAAACCACCAAAATAACTGAATAGAGAATAGTGGCGCTACCTACATACACTACCTTTTTCTCCTTCTCTTATTTTGAGGTGCGCTACCCAGATTTTCTACCCAAGGAAACTGCCAACAAACACTAGGAATCTAGGAGGACCAAGCTAACAACTTTTGGATAAGCTGATGATGGAGAAAATTGCAGAAGCAACAACTAGCATTTTGAGGACAACTACATGCTCCTAAAAGACACATTAAAAAATAGGAGTTGTGCAGCAAAAGAGGATCAAATCAGTTTGAAGCATGGTTGGATCAGTCACCAATATTTTCTTGTTTTATAGAATAGTTTGTTATCTAAGTTGTTAGAACAAATAAATGTTTAGATATTTTCAAGGGTAGGAGGCCAGCTTGTACCTCCAGTTGTTGCCTCCCCTTTTTTACAAATAGATAGATCAAATGGTTTTGAAGAGGGAGGGGATGGTTGAGCTGAGGCTCCCGAACTTTTTTTGTACTTTGACATAACTAATATGAAGATAGCCTATCTTATCATTTTCTATGTTAAGAATTCATTTGTAGAAGAGAGTGATGTTTAGTTGTGTTTTTCTTTGTTTTGACTCTTAAAGTTTGTTATTCTTCAACAACAAGTGCGAGAGGGTTTCTTAGGAGGATCCTTTGAGATCTTCTACCTTGTGTGTTGTTGAATCTCTTCTGAAAAGGATCTTCAAATTATGATTCTTCTTCTTCTACTGTATAAATAATATGCTTGAAAAATATTTTCATGTCTCTCTGTTTTCATTTCTATGTTTTCTCATAATATTCTTCCACCTGAAAGACTTGAAGGGCTAAACATTGCTTTTGGATGATCTATTTTGCTACATATGGAAGATGATTTGCAAGGATAGATTCATATGATTTGTTAATTTGAGTAGATAGCTTCAACCCTACCTCTCTCATACTTTCAAAATAAAATTTCTTTTCGTAAAGTTTTGATGTTACCAAGATCACCTAATTACAGTCTAGGGTGACATTTGGAGTGATAACAAACTGAACAGGAAAATCTAGATTTAAAAGAAGCATCCTTCAAAGCATCCAAAAGATCAAAGAATAATAAAAAGGAACAAGAAGAATATAGCAACAGAAGTGATGTCTTGGAAGATGATGAAGAAGTGGCCAACTTTGTCAAAAGACTGAACAAGGGAACCAATGGTAGGTATAGATGTAAGGTTCCTTTAATTTGTTTTAATTGTGGTGGTGTTGGTCATTTTTCTAACAAATGTCCTCATAACAAAAAGAGAAATGATGAA
>CBVK0100911260.1:0-10440 GCA_900067695.1 Picea abies
GGGTGGCCACCAATATCCACTTGGATCAACAGTGCAAAAATAAGGGAGGGGGATTGTAATGTCCCCAAGGCCGAGCCCAGTTGTAAATCTGATGTATGAAATGAATTGTAAATATGCGTTATAGGCTAGTGAGCCAAGTTTGTATAAGTCGGTGGGCTTATGTGATTGTTAGGCCAGAGAGCCTAAGGGTTGGAGGCCAAGGGCCTGATTTTGTACCTGTATGTATTCAACACATTAATAAAATATAAACACCACCGCGTGCAGATCGACCACGATGAATGAGTGATGGGGGACTGAGCTTCCATAGAGTGGGAAAGGAATTAGGGGTTGGAAGGTGGGAAAAGGGGCTAAGTGTTGAGCCTGGGGGATAAGCCTAGGGGATTAAGCCTTGGGAATAATATTTTATTATTATTCCAAATAACATGTGCATTTTATGTTTTATTTTTATCCTAAGTTCCTGGCAAGGGGAAAACGTGCAAAGGAGATGCATGCTGATGGAACGCATGCAGTTCCAAGGGTGACAAGTGTCAACCCTGGTGCATGCAAATAAAAGGGCCGAGATGAGCCATGAGAGGGGTCCCTCCTCCATTCCACCCAAATTCCTGAGCATGTACAGAGCTCTGAACAGTACGATCGACCCAACCTCTGCAAGAATACCTCGTGCATTCCTGAGAGCCAAAAAATCCTATGTTTGTTTCTGAAAATCCGTGTACAACCTCTGTTTCTAAGAGCCGAGAAGCCTGTGTTCATTTCTGAAAAGATGGGTTCACCCTCTCTGTTCTGAGCTGTGGAGTTTGTTTTGATCCCTGCGGGAATTGTTTGTCATGAAATCTCGAAAAACCATCACCGTGAGACCTTACCGTCATTGGTGAGCCTGTTTGGGAAGCCCGTGTCTGTATTCTCGATTCGCTGTGGTGGCCTCACATAGCTGGATTGTGCGTGGCTTGCTGGCTAGTGCAAGTTGTGATTGAGCCTGTGTATGACCTCTCTCCAGGTGAGGGAGGTGTCTGTTGTTGGAAGAGGAAGGTTTTCAGGCCTGTGAGCAATTCTCTCCAGGTGAGAGTGTTTGTTGGGAAGTGGTTTCTTCCAGAGAGTTTCCAGCACCAGCTTCGGGCTCTGAGACTTCCTGATCTGGCCTGTTGCCGAGACCTAGAGAGGGAGGTTAGCACCAATGGAATGTGCTTATGAAGGTGTGTACTCCCGGGCGGAACATGCATGTGGGGAATGAGAATATGGTAATAGTGGGCATAAGATGGCATCTTGGGAAGAATCCTTCCAGTTTTCTGTGTTGTTTTCCCTGTAACCTCAGCCTAGCCTAGGATTCCTTGCCTTGGGGTGGAGCTTAGTCCCAGCTTGGGGGTGACCCACTGCTGAGCTGATGAGCAGTGCGGTCTAAGGCTGGGAGGTTCGTGGAAGGCCTGCATGTGGTTGGTGGAATCTACCACTGTTTCGAAGATAAGTATCAGATGATGTTTATTCATGTATTTCGCTATGTGTATCAATTTAATGTTAATGCTATTGATTGTTGATTATAGCAGTAAATCTTATGTTCACTCTGAGAATAACTGTAATTCTTGATTAAATGCATGTTATTACTATAATTCCAGTATGAGCTATGTACAAAGTGGTGTTATAGTTTTGTTTAAGAGCACTTAAGCATTGGTAAAAGAAAAAGGTGTGTTACGGTTCCTAAGGCTAACTAATCTTCCCTCACAACAAGATAATTCCTACAACCATTCAAATCCACTAGCTCTCTTTCCCCTCAATTGGGTTGACAACCCAAGGAACAAGATTTGTTTCACTACCACGAAATCCATCACAATATCCCGCTTCCCTCCAAGGTTGGAACATAGGTTGGCTAGGAAATATCTATACTGGGGACTCCAAGAATGTACAACTGCAACATGAATTCTCACAACAACAACTCACTTGCTCAGTTTACAAATCTCTTACTCACAAGCCTACAACTTAATTCTCCATAAAATTACAGCTCCAACAAGCTATCTTACATGCCCATTATGGTTTCCTTCAATATATAGCACTCATAACTCTCTTTTTCTCGTTTTCCCAAGCTGTAAAAGTTGCCCTCTTTGCTCATTCAAATTTCCTTTTACCCATACAAGTTGACTCTCACATTCCCCAATGTTGATTGTACCTAGCCCCATCCTCTAAATAACTATGTGAGGTGACTTTTCCCACCAACCCTTTTACATGTATTCAATGATTGGGGATTTGAAACACTCAAAAGGGAAAATAGAAGGTTAATACAAAATTAATTGAGAAAGGTGGCTTGGGATTAATAGACATGAATAATTTCTCTCCTTTGACCCCCTCTCTTGTGGAAACTTAGCCCCCATGACTCTATCTATGTCCATCTACAACTGGTGATATATTCTATTTTAATATTTTTTCTATACAATGTTTACATATTACATTTCTTCTCCCATGGTCGTACATTGTATTCACAATATACATCGGTAGTTTGGGGATTAAAAATGGGGATGTTACAATGTTAGCTAAAAATTTACAGAAGTTTTCTTGCATCATCTCAAAAAAATAAAAAATAGTTGCATTCTTCTTCTCATATATGTTCTTAGACTTATCCATGAAACTAAAATAGAAAAATGAGAAATTTATAACCAAGGTTCATGTGCATATTCAGAAAAGTTCCCTTCTTGATGTATTGAGACTAACTAGATTCCACGATCCATCCTTTTTCCAAATTTTGATAGTCAATATGTTGTCTTGTTTCCATCCCTGTCGATATGTGAAAATAATATATGTGAGAAAGAAGAAAGTTGTGATTGTACATAAGAGTTTGTAATGTAAAATTTCGCAATAGTATTTCCTTGTGCATCCATTGTATTGCAAAAAGTGAGTCACCAAAATTTTGAATATGTGAAACTCCAAACTCTTGAGCCAATCTAAAAACTAGTTTGAGAGCCATCAAATCAAATTATTCTATTTTTGAAATAAATGCTAAGGTTTTAAGATATAAACAATATTCCTCCTACTCCACCCTGGAAATGTGGATGAACTTGCACATATACGATCTAGCTAGCAAAAGACATACACAGTTTGCAGAAGAATGAGAAGACAAGAGAAAAATTGAAGAGAAAAGAATATAATTGTATTAATCGTATTCCACACTCAAAGAGTGAATAATTTACAATAGATATAGGTTACATGAGTAATTGATGTGCCATAATAGTGATCTAGAGAGATATAGACACTCACCGATAAACACTGGAGTGAACTGCCACCTAGTCCTAGTGAAATGATCCATGCAATCATCAGTTAACTAAGACACATGTGTGGAAGTGAGAGAGACACATGCAACTATTGGTGATAAAATCGAGGTTTCCATGCATGAGTGACTTCCACTAGTATAATTGAGTGTATATAACTCTGAACTGAAGAGGAACGCCCTATTTTGTAGGGGAATATTCTCTAGAGAGAATATTCACATCTAAGGAATCGTTCTCAACATTGAACTATCAAAGTTAGGAAAATAATTCTAGGTGAGTGTGAAATATATCCAACACCTGCCCTGAACACTACTAGGGTGTACATGATGAATGGATCCTGGAAATAGAGGCCATGTTGGGTACCCATTGTGCAATGCATATAAGAATGAAACACTAAAAGATGAGGAAATAGGGAAAATCTCATGGGAAAAACCTCTCTCCAGGTACAATGCATAAGAAAAGACAAAAACAAATGAGAAGGAACAAAAAGTAGTTGCTAAGCAATTGTGTCCTTCACTCCACGAAGTCCTTGCAACTGTGCAAGTTGATGCTCATTGAATATTTTTTTGAATATGTCGATGTCTGCAGGAATTTCTAGGAAAAAGACACACCATAATATTTTTGCAGGTACTGAATATTGAAGAATGCAAAAAAGATGGATTATTCGTCGACAATACTTCTCATGCCTCATAACTATTTGGAGTGGAAGCCAAAAATTCTGCATCATCTCAGATGTAGAGGCTTGTACCAAATAACTATGGAAATGGAAGTAGAGATTGATTCCTGAACCTGCATAGAAAATATCTAGCTAGCAAATGACATACATAGTTTGTAGACAAAATATGAGAAAAGAGAAGCAAGAGAGAAAGAATGGAAGAATTCTCATTAACCAAATGAATGAATGATAATTTACACATGATATACTCTATATAACTCAAATAATGTGCACTAGAGGAGAATCCAATGTGCCATAGTGGTGATCTAGAGTGATATCGACACACACCAACAGTTACAGGAGTAAATTGCCACCTAGTCTAGTCTCTTGGGAAATTACGAGAGTGAACTGCCACCTAGTCTGAGTTAACTAGTCTCTCAATCTTTAGTTAACTGACTAAAACATAGTGAAGTGAGGAGGAGATCAAGGAATCATGAGTAATGCGCTAGTCTGGTGATAATCCCAAGGAAAATGCGCATTAGTTGGTGATGATCCCAATGTTGCATGGTGATGATCTCAATGTGGCATGTAGACTCCACTCAACTGATCAAATTGAAGTATGAACTGAAGAGAATATTCTCCTAGAGGAATATTCTCCCTAAACTATAGGAGACTGAATAATGACTAATAAACAGAGGGAAAACCTTAGGAAAAATAAATCATAGGTGTGTGTGAAGTATCTCCAACACCCCCCCTGAACATCACTATGGTGAAAATAAAGAATGGGTCCCGACAATGAGGCCATGTTAGGTACCCAAATACAAAAGATAAACTGAAATAAATGAGGAAAGAGGGAAAACCTCATGAGAAACCTCCCCCTCAAATTACAATGTATGTAAAAGGAAGAACTAACACTTGCTAGGAAATTGTGTCCTTCACTCCAATATGACTGCACAAAGAATGGAACTTTTGCTCAGTGAAGGTCTTGGTGAAGATGTTTACAGTCTGTTCTGTTGAAGGACATAACTGCAAGTCGATGATCCCCTCGTGTACTAAGTCTCAGATGTAGTGCATGTGGATCTCGATGTGATTTGTCCGCTGCCTCTGAACTGAATCTCTACAAAACTTCAGAGTGCTCTAATTGTCACACAAGATGATGATCGACCAATGAAACTGAATGCCCAACTCAATGAGAAAATGTTGTAGCCACATAGCTTGAATGGTTATGTTAACTACCCCTCTGTACTCTGCCTCAACTAATGATAGAGCAATAGAAGCCTGCTTCTTGCTCGACCAACAGATAGGTCCGGAACCAACACTGAGTGTGTAACCATATGTGGACTTGCAATCAATGTTATCACCAACCCAGTCAGAATTAGTGAACCCAATGACGTCCAATGTAGATTATGTTGCATAGTGAATCCCAAAGGTGATGGTGCCCTATACATATTGAAGGATATGCTTTGCAACCTTCCAATGTAGCTCATGCGGCTCCTACATGAACCTATATACTGCTCCAACTACATAGGAGAGGTCTAGTCTAGGGTGTGTGAGATACAAGAAGCTCCCCACTAGCTGTCTATATAGTGTGTTGTCAACCAGTGGAGTGTTCCCGCCATCCTAAGTTCTAATTGCTTATAGGAAAGGAGTCGGGGCAGACTTGCAGTCTCTCATGTGACAACTCTCAAGGAGATCACGTGCATACTTAGCCTAAGATAGTTTGATGCTTGATGCATCCTGACTGATCTTGAGTCCAAGGAAGAAATGTAGTGGACCCCTTCCTGTCATCAAGAACCCATCATACATAATCCTCTTGATTGAAGCAATCGCTGAAGTCGAGCAACCGGTGATCATCAAATCATCAACATACAGAACTAGGAGTAGAAGTGAATCAGCTGTCATGAGCATGTAAACATTCGAGTCTGACCTACAATGTAAAATTTTTTGTGACAACAGGTAGGAGTCCATCTTGGAATACCATTCCCTCGGGGCCTGCTTGAGGCCATAAAGAGACTTCTTCAGTCGACATACCAAAGATGAATCTTGCACAAATCCTTGGGGTTGCTCCATATAGATATCCTCAGAGAGATCGTCATGAAGAAATGCATTCTTCACGTCCATATGATGGACTTCCCATCCCTTGGCTACCGCAATGGAAAGTGGAAAATGTATGGAATCCATATTTTATACTAGAGCGAAGGTATCATCATAGTCAATGCCATGCACCTGTTGAAATCCGTTTGCAACTAGCATGGCGTTGTATCTGCTAAGCTATCCATCCACTGTGCTCTTGGTCCTATAGACCCATCTACACCTGACAAGTTTCCTTCCTGGAGGAAGGGGAACCAGATCCCAAGTCTGATTCTCGAGGAGGGAGTTGTACTCCTCCTACATGGTAGATTCCCAAAATGGATTTCCAACAACCTCGCCATAGGACTATGGATCTGAAGACTGAACCAAGAAAATATGTCTGGGTGGCATCGATTCAGTGGTAGTGAGTGAAATAGGAGGCTCCTCAAAATCAGATCGAGTCCTCCTTGTATTAGCTAGATCCCCAACAAGATCTCCTGCATCCTGAAGAGTAGTGTTTGCCCACTTGGGCCTCGACTCTGGATCTACATTTGCATCTGCATGCATTGACTCTGCATATGAAGGTACTGACTCTATATTTGGATTATTTGAATACTATGAATCAGAACTCTCATCTAAAGAAGAGTCGACATGTGCATGCTGACGCATACCCCACTCCCCTTCGGGGTTGCGTGACCTCCTGGTCTAGGATTGTTTTCAACACCTGAGTCAGATTGAATCTTCAGCTCCCTGTTGGAACCCAACAACCTTTATCACATGCCCTTCTTTCTCCAAAGTGCAGGTCCTTTTTTAACCCTGTGACTCTCTTCTTTTCCCTTTGAATAAATTTTCCAGCGACACTCGCTCTCCGTGCCAGGCCCTTTCTATCACGTGACCTCGGGATGTGTCCCGGGGCTCAACCACACAAGTCACTTTGGGCTTCGGGCTTCGACTGTTTCCATGACAGCTAACTCTTACTTTCTCGAACTATGAATCACGAGTTCAAATGACGCAAGGATCAACGTTCCTCGTCCCTCCTTCTGATCAACGACTACAGTCGCTTCAGACTCCAACGTTCAAGAGTTTTCACTTCTCCTATCTCTGTTTCTCCCGATTTGCGAATCAACGGAGTGTTGATCCAACTCCACGTGTCCTATCCCAATGAATGGCTAGGATTGTTGTAGCTCCCAAATCTTCGGGTATTCTTTCGATGTTCTCCTCCGATATCTTCTAGAGCACTACTCCTTCGGTTCATGAGGATTTATTCCACACGTCCCTTCTAGATCCAACAGTCTAGATTCAAACTGCTCTTCGCGACTTTGCAAAGATCTTTATTTGCTCTTAGCAAACCTTCCGGAGCTCCAAATCTCAGATATCCTGATCTTCTGCCACCTGTCTCCTCTGACGATGGACGATTTTCATGGTCTTCAGGACTTCGCGAGTCCTCGACCCCCTTTTGCACACTTAGCACAATTTCCTCCTCGAGGCTTAATCTGTTCTTGAACTTCTTCTGCACTCCTTGCAGAGTTCTGCGCAAACTCTTCTATGACTTTTCTCGTCTTGAAAACTTCCAAGGTTCTCAGTTCCTTTGCGTCCTTCAGTGGACTTTCTCTTTCCCTCCTGGTAGCTTAATGCCCTTCCTCCTGAGCTTGTAAGGTGAACTTACAATATCCTTGGCGCATTCCTTGCGCTCGGCTAAGATTTTCGACGACTTCTCCCTTAGCCTTCCTAAAGGTCTTAAGGCATATCCTTTCCTTTGTCGATGCACTCTTGCAAAGCCTTCCTTCCTCAGAGTGTTCAACAACCCTAGGGTTCTCTTTAGAATTTCAACACTTCAGAATGTGTTGCTCGAGTAGGCTCTTGTACTTGCTCTATGCCCTCCTGGCATAGTGTTACAGAGTGTTTAGTAACTTTGCCCTGTGTTTCCTCCCACACAGTCTTTCTTTCCAAGGCACCTAACCACCTTGAAATTTCCTCCCGAGTCTGTGAATTATCCTAGTGTGTCTTCTTGGCAGCTTTTCTTTTGACTCCATTTAGTTCAGACACACACTCCTTGCGTCGGCTCTTAGAGTTTCCATCCTCTGTCGTGCACTCCTTGCACTTAGTCTAGAGAATCAGACTTAATCCAACACACTCACAGATAGAAAACTGTATCTCTATCCCTGCAGATAATTTCTAACATACATATACAACTCAAATGCACACGACTGACATTCACAACAAAATATCCATACATCCATTTCATAGAAATTGATAAACAAGAAAAATTGTCCCCTTCTATTAATGACAGAATGTAAATTTACAATGGGTTGAGTCTGAACTGCCACTGATTCTCGGCTCTCATCAACCTCTCTAACTTGGCTTACAATTATTTTTCATCAAACTTCAACAACCTTTCTCAGGCATACAATACAAAGATTTATACAAGAGGGGCTCGATGAGCTTCCCTCAAAGATAAACTAGTGGTGTCTAATAACCATTCCAAAATGTCTGACTACCGATGCATATTAAAATGATGGAAATATGATCTGAATCGGATGCAAATACCTCCTACCATCAACCACATTATGGAGACCTTATCTCCAGCTTCTGTGAAGGCACAACTTGGCTCCTCCAGCTTGTCAGCATTAAATTCCTTAATCATGCTTTATATTCTCGAAGGAAAAATGAGAGGGTGACGCCTCTCCCTTCCTTGAATGCACACCACTCATGCTAATCAGTTGGTGTGTGCTGAGGTGGAGCGATGATGCTGCATCACATGCTCATCATCTCTTACAAGTGGAAGAACAAAAGTGTCTGCATGCAGTTGTTGAGGTACATGCAAGTCAATTTCCTCCAATTGGACACTATGTTCAATGATGAGCTGGTCCAAGGAAAGATCAATGAGTCTATATCCCTTCACACCGTCAGGGTATCCAACGAAGATACACTCTGTGCTCTGTGGATCAAGTGCCTTCCTCTTCTCAGAGGGAATCTTGGCCCATGCATGTGAACCGAAAATATGGAAGTGGGTCACTTCTGGTTTGAGTTCGCTCCAAGCTTCATAGGGGGCTTTATCCTTGACATAACTATGGGGAGATCTTTTTTGGATGTAGGTTTCACAATTAAGTGCTTCAGCTCATAATCTCTGTAGAAGTGACTTTGCATGTAACATGCGAGATGCCATCTCTTTTAGAGATGTATTTTTCTGCTCAGCAACTTCGTTTTGTTGTGGGGTATAAGGAACTGTGTGATGCAACTGAATCCTGACCTCACGATCCATATGCTCTAGTCCTCTCCTGCAACCATTCCTCGAACAGTTCCCATGACCCGTCTTCGACTGCCATGTTCTAAAGTGGCAGGAGCGTCTTCCACCATAAAAGAGCGCTCCCCTTCAGTTGGAAGAATTCCCTGCAGACCTTCATATTGGAGGTCATGATCGCAAAACATGAATCACATTTCCTTACTCTACATCCATGCCTCGATAGTGCATCCATCTGCAACACTCGTGGACTCGAGAACTCGTCTCTCTTGAGTTCTCGGTGGATGTTATCGGTACTGGCTGGGGCACACTATGGACCCTTAGGGGTACAGGTGCCCTAGCCTCATCTCAAAACAGAAGGTGAATCAAGGCCTTTGACAATATCTAGAAGGACATTGTCATACCATCATCATCCATTACAAAAATTGGATCCATCCCAAGGACTTGTTCCTCCCCTTGGGGTTTAGAATCTGAGGGTGTAGGCACTTCTAGAGGCATCACACCTCCTTCCATGGCACCACACTGCTAACCCCTGTGGCATCCTTTAGTCGAGATAACCACATGAACAAGTTAAATTTTTTAGTTAGCGCTAGCTTAATACTCAAGGGTTTATTGCAATGGAAAGCATGGCGATCCACCATCGCAGGGTTGAACCTCGCTCTGATACCATATGTAATGACCCCAATCGTTACGACTACAAGAGAAGAATAAATTTTTTTTTTTAGGCAGGAAGGAAACGATGACAACAGATAAACCAACAACCTGATGACGAACACCATGCACGCAGATCAGGCAACGGACAAGAACCACTCAACACCTTAGCACTTCGAGCAACTGGGCGAAACATGCGAAAATCAAAGACAGATAGAAATGACTACCCGCCTGACACAAACATGACAACGCCTACAAGCTGAAGGACAACATCCACAATCTTGACGCTACGACCTTGACGACCAGTAACTGGAAACCTCTACATCGCGCCAAACCAAAACATGTTAAGGCTTTACAAACCAAGCACCAACATCAAATACAACGAGAAAATACCCACATCGGGAAGCACAAGCCTATGGCCAGGATACCATTCGCATCTATCTGTCAAGGCGCACAATGATCATTCCCCTCATCAGGGCCTGCAATGATCCCCTCGCCAGATACTCTATGCGATGATCCCCCTTTTAAAACAACAAGCTCATATAACTGACATATTTATTTTTGTTGCATAAAAC
>CBVK0100911261.1:0-10440 GCA_900067695.1 Picea abies
ATCCCACTAAATCATGAAAATGAGTAAGATCCAAACCATTCATATTCCGCCTCACCATAGAAGTTTCTCCTTCTAGAAGATTCGAGAAAACACTCATTTTTCCCACGTGCAGGCATTCTCGCACTCTAGCTATAGAGAAACCTGCGAAAATCTCACACCCTAGCTATAGTGCAACCTGCAAGAATGGGTCATTCTCACACCCTGCCTATATAGCAACCTACAAAATTCCTTTTTTATAAGGTTTTTACATAGGAAAATGCAACTTCTTTTCTCAGGAAAAGTTCTTCTCCCTTCTCTCTTTAGGAACTCAGGCCACTAACCCCTCTGAAGGAAACATATAGGTTTACATCATTAACGATCATAAGGATGATGAAAATAATGTGTAACAATCACGGGCCCAACATTACCCCCACACGTAATATTTTGCAGGTCCCACTACAAACAAAACTAAATTGCCCCTCATGACTAAGCTTGTTGAGGAGGATCAGCTTTAGAAGCTTCTCCTTCTTGGCGTGAAGATTTTTTCTTATGCTCCTTGTGTTTCTTCAATTGTGCCCTAAGGTTGTAGTTGGCTTTGGTCATCTCATCAACCAACCTTTGAAGGGAATTCACCTTTGCTTGGAGGATTGCATTATCATGGTGAAGATGTGTGTCCATAGTCTTCCTATCTTTCAATTGTTGCAGTAGTTGAAAATTCTATTGTTGTAATTTCTCCATGGCTGGAGCAGGATCAGATATGTCGGAGGAAGGCTTAGATCCCATGAAAGATGATGAAAGTCTATCATTCTTAGGATTTGGGGTATGCATCGGTGAGGTAGGAGTAGTAGGGGGTTGATGAGGAGAAGTAGGTTCAAATTTTGTCTTCCTTTGAGGCTTCAATTCATCTACAGATACTTCTCCAAGTCTTTTGTGAGAACTCTCGAGATCGGAGGACACTTCGATAGGATCCGGAGTGGTCAGGGATTTTGCATAAGGTTTTCCCCTTTTTCTCCAGGTACTCTTTCGAAAGGGTCCTCTATCAAATCGATTAACTCCTCTCCTATTTGTGGGAACTATAGGAAAGTCTTGTTGAATCACTTCTTGTAGATTTTTGGGTTTAGGATCAAGAGATATTAAAGGCATCGGGGGGTTAACAATAGGCTTCTTGGTCTTTTTTCCCAATGAGGCTGCAGGGGTTTCAACAAGCTTCTTGGATTTTTGTTTCGGTAAAGAAATGGCTTGTGTAGGAGGGTTTGGAGTCCTCAGAGAATGGGGTTTGGATGGGGAAATAGTCCTTAGACCAAGTGTCTTTTTGCTAGTCTTGATTGTCAAGTGAGGGTTTGCAAATTGGTAAATGAACTCATCCCAAGTTTTCCCCTATTTTTCCAATTCGGATAAAACAAGGAGTTTGATAATTCCATGGTGAAAGAGGTTGTTTTGGGGGTTTCTTACATTCCTCCTCACTTGAGAGTACATCTTCTCCAAGCTCTTTAACAAGTAGAAGGGAAAATTAAATGGTTTATTGAACTGAAAGTGAGCTAACAATTGAAAGTGACAGGCTTTATAGGTGGAATATCTACCTTCACATGTGATCAACCTGGTGATGAATATGATAGGGTTGATCATCTCCTCTTTGTTCCACTCCTTGGAGTATCCTTTAGCTCCAGAGATGTTCTGAAATTCTGGTTTAAAAATCCTGTTATAGCTTGACCGCAACAGCTGGTGGTTTTTAAACCCTCTATCTCCCACTCTTGGAAGCTTTGTGGTTGTGGCTATGGATTCCTATGAGACCCCAAAGGTGAGAGACCCCATGTGAGTTGTCTTCCCATCAAAACCAAGAGAAAATTGCATTGAGATTCCATCATCGTGGCCCTGGAAGTGGGACAAAATTGGCCCCCAGCCTGCATGCAAAAATACTTCCCTACACTGTGAAAACTCGGGGATGGTGAAAAGGTCTATGTAGGAAGATGAATCATTCCATTTGGGCATCGTGATGGTGTGAAGGAATGGTCAGAAGGAGAAATTCATAGAGGATAGGTCAATCGGGCCAAGGAATGGTACGATTTAAATAAAGGCCAAGCGCAAATGTGGATAGAGGTGAATCAGAATGAGAAGAGGGTCAGTGTGTTTGAAAAAGAGGAACGAAATAAGAAAAGGAGAATCAGAATGAGTAGAGTTGAGTGTGAGGAATAATGAGATAACCCAATTCCATTTTTTAGTGTGCCTAGGGTGAAATTGGTTGCACACATGCACACACGAGTTTCCATGTGTGAGCGAATTCAAATTTGAAGGCATGTTTTTGGGGGAAATAATAATGATAAGAAGTTAGATCAATGTACAAATCTTTTGAATTGGACATTTGATCATGAAAATGTCTAAGGTTTGCATCTTTAATCTTGATTTCCATGAACTACTTCAATTAAATGCCATTGATTCCTAGTCACCTGAAATTGTGGATAGTTACTGGTGTATATTTTCATATGGCACTTAGTTCGGGACTTCATAAGACACTTCATACGACACCTCATACAACACTTCATACGACACTCCATATGGTACCTCTGTGCTAAATGCATTTTTACCTTCTGTAATGTATAACCTGCAATCTTGGAATGGTTTTGACAGTCACAATGATTAAGAGAAGAGGCAGAGTGTTCCATTATTATTGATTTTTCCACCATGCTTACTCACTCCACTCGCATAGAAGATGTAATTTCAATCCTACTATGAACAACTAGTAACGAAAGTAAACCAATAAATTGGTATGTTAAGGACATGTACAGTAATTTATAACACACAAGGAATTTAGCATTTCAAAAATAAAATGATTGCTAATGTAATAACCTGTATCATGAAAACAATACATAAATATTTACAAATATTTACTTCTCTAGGCAATGGTCATTTGTCAACTCATGAACCCCTCCCCCACACCTAAGTATTGTGACACCTCATAATCAAAAATATAGGAAACCATTCAGTTCTCCCAATAGTTGAAGATTTACAGCTTGTTAAGTGTAGAGATAAATTTCACAGATTGGTCTAACGAGACGGTTAAAAGATGGCCCCACCTATAGGATAATAGATCCTATATATAGATAAGAAGAGTTAGGCAAGATAGTTTTAGATAGTCTCAGAGTTAGTTCCCAATGAAAATTTTATGGAGTTCATTAACCTTAGCTTAACAATACATACTTCATGTCATCTTTGTCTACAAGTAATGTCATACATTATGACAAGTTTAAATTTATTAATTTTTTTTGTCAGATTACCATCCTCGCTAGGTAGAATTCCCCACTTCCAGCAAGCTTGTTCAGTACTTCGGTGGGTTTACCTAGTCATACCATAGGCCGATACTTGCTTCCAATAGACCTGTTCAGTATCCCGGTGGGTTAGCCTCTTACACCCTCAGAGACTGTCCCTCCATCTTTTAAGATTTTAGTATAAGATTGCTTTATGCAAGACGATGGGGCGACAGCTCTTAAAACAACTTTTTCTTTCTTTTTTCAATTGGGATGGTATTTATGTTAGAGGATGACTTTTCCTTATGTTCCTTAGTGATTGTCTTGATGTAAGGGGTACTTAAGAGGAAGTGGCCTATCTAAAGATATGATATAATCAAGCTATTTAGTGTGTAGTGGATGGTACCATTGAGAAATAACATAAAGGTATCTCTAGACTCAACCCACTTTCTTATTTTGTAATTTATTGTGATTTTTTCATGACTAACCACTAATCAAACCTCCTTGTTACTTTTTAATAAACATACTTTACTCACTTACCCAGGTTTCTTGGGAAAACTGTACGAGAGACCTCTAAGCTTGATGGTTACGGTATAACTTCCTTATATAGTGGTGAATATTTTCAAGAGCAACTGCTTTTTAAAACGCCTTAAAAAGAAGTCAATATTCATTTGATGCTTAGTAGACAACAAGGTTAAAGTGTAACAATGTTTTGAAGAAAAATCCTTCTTTTATATTTCCTTGAAACTGTCTACTCCTGGTGAAATAAATACCTACACAAATATCTAGAATTTTTTATTAACAAAATTCAAAATTGTTTACATATGTACAGTAGAAAATTTAGAAAACATTCAAGAACAAGGGGGGATTTCCCCATCTACTAAGGCCAATGCCTTGTCAATTGACATGACTTGTAGAAAGTCTTCTTTGGAAATGGGCTTATGATAAAATTTGAGTAGGTGTCCATTTACTACGAAGGAGACTTGTCCATCGTCAATTGTTTTGATTTTCATAGCTCCATTTCCATATACAGTGACTACCTCATAAGGACCCAACCACTGGGTGGTGAGTTTTCCTTTGAAGGTTTTGAATCAGGAATCAAACAACAAAGCCCAATCACTAGGTTGGAAGTGTTTCTTCTTAAGAAACTTGTCATGCCACTTGCTCCTCTGGTTTTGGACTAACATTGTTTGTTGGATGGCATCTTGCATGATCTCATCCAACTCATTCAATTGTAGGGCTCGTTGTTTCTGAGCCTCATCTAAGTTTAATCCCAATTATGTGGCAATACGGAAGGTCCTTACTTGGAATTCTATTAGTAGAAGTACTTGTTTCCCGTACACTAGCTCATAAGGGGTATGTCCGATGGTGTTTCTCCAGGTATTCCAATAAGCCCACAAAGCCTCTTGAAGCCTATCAGCCCAATCCCAGTGATGTAATTGAACAGTATTGGTTAATATAGATTCGATAACTTTGTTTGTAGACTCTACCTGACCATTAGCTTGTGGGTGGTATGGAGAATATTTACAGTGTTTAATCTCATATTTGTCTGTTATCTCTCTCATCAACTTGGAAGTGAATTGAGTGCCTTGGTTTGTAACAATTTCATGAGGGACACTGAAGCGGGTAAAGATTTCTTCATAAATGAATTCGACAAAAGATTTTTTGTAGCCCTAAATAGGGATTTTGCCTCTACCCACTTGGTGACATAGTCCTTACAAACCAAAATATAGTTCTTCTTACGAGACATGGGTGAAATTGGTCCTACAAAGTTAAGGGCCCATTTTTTGAAAGGTTCTATCATAACTTGGTCACGTAAGGGAATTTTGTCAGCTGACGTAGGTCTTCCTATCCTTTGGAAACTATCACAAATTCTCACATACTTGGCAGCATCTTTGAAAATGCTAGTCCAATAGTAACCTGAATGTAACACCTTATATGTTGTATGTTTGTCAGAAAAATGGCCACCACATGGTCCATCATGACAACTTCATAGTATTTCTGGTACCTCATCCTCTCAGACACATCTACGAATAATCAAATCAGGACCTGTATGAAAAAGTTCATGGCCAGCCCAAGAGTAATTATCACTTTGTGTGATAATTTTACGCTTTTCATGAGGTGACAAATGACATAGTAACTTCCTAGTATCCATATAGTTTTCCATATCCACAAACCACAAATTATTTACAGAGAGGGAAAAAAGGTTCTCATCTGGGAAACTATCATCTACGGGGATGTCATCATCCTCATTTTTTATTCATGAATTAAAATCAGATACCAAATTCTCCTTTCCAGGTTGGTCAAGAATGGTGATGTTAAACTCTTGCAATAGCAAGAGCCACCTAGTCACTCGGCCATTAGTTATGGGTTTATTCATGAGAAATCTAATGGTAGAATGATATGTATGTACAAATACTTCGTAACCTATAATGTAATGATGAAACTTATTGATAGCATGAACTACTACCAAGAATTCCTTCTCGGTAACTATGTAGTTTAGCTCGGCAAGGGACAAGTTCTTTCTCACAAAATAAATGGCATAGGATTGTTGGTCCTCTTTATTCCCTAATACTCCTCCTATTCTGGTGTCAGATGCATCAGTAGATATGTGAAATGGGAGATTCCAATTTGGCCCTCTAAGAACTAGTGCCATAGACAACTTAGCTTTCAGGGTTTCAAAGGCAGTTTGACACTGCTCAGTCCAAACAAAATCAACATATTTTATTAGCAATCCAAACATGGGTGAAACAATCTTTGTAAAATTTTCACTAAACGACCAGTAATATCCAGCATGTCCAAGAAATCTTCTCACCTCTTTCTGAGTTTTGGGGGGTGGAAGTCTGATGATGACCTCAATATTTGTAGGATCAACTTTTATCCCTTTAGATGAAACATGATTTCCTAGAACCACTCCTTCAGTCAAAATTTTTTTACATTCTTCATGACTTAGAGACAGGTTCATTTCTTGGCATCTGATAAGAACATTTTCTAAGTTATCTAAGGCTTCCTGGTAAGTGTTGCCATAAACTATGAAGTCATCCATGTAAACTTCCACACAATCATGAATAAGATCAACAAATATCCCTAGTACTGCTTGTTGAAATGTGGCAGGAGCATTACACAATCTAAATGGTAAGACCCTATAGGCATAGGTTCCCCAAGGGAAAGTAAAGGTTGTCTTGTATTAATCCTCGGGTGCTATGAGAATTTGATTGTACCCGCTATACCTATCTAAGAAGGAGAAATACTTCTTTCCAAACAGGGTATCCAAAACTTGGTCGATGAAAGAAAGAGGAAAGTAATCCTTCAGGGTGGCTTTATTCAGCTCTTGGAAATCAACACAAATTCTCCATTTCCCAGTCACTTTCTTTGGAACCACTACAAGCGGGGACACCCACTTACTGTCGAAGATGGGATAAATAAATTTGACATTTAATAACTCTTGGATCTCCTCCTTTACTATATCTTTGAGTGTTGGGTTCACCCTTATCTGGGGTTGCCCAACAGGTGTTACTTCCCCCTAGGTATATATGTGATGGATACATGTGTTAGGGTGTATACCCTTCATGTCAGTGTATTCCCAGGAAAATGGTCATGATTGTTCTTTAAGGATACTTACTAATTGTTTTTGTTGGTCTGTATCTAGCCCAGAGTTTATATGTAAAAATTTCCCTAGACTAATCTTGTAGGGCATAGTATAAGATGTGGCAGACTAATCTATACTGAAGATAAAAGATGTCGAAGACAAAATGGATGGGTCCAATTGTTCCTAAAATTCTTCCCCAAATAAGTACTCAAATTGGGGAAAAGATTGTGGAAAATCAACACACGTGATAGTAGAAATGAATTGGTTCAACACATTTTTCATTGTGTGCTCCTAAAGTGCCCAGGCATGGTCACTCGGCAATACAGGTTCTTCCCAGTCCTCATTCTCACATGGAAATTCAAGCCACCATAGATTCTCCATGATAGGTTGGGTTGGAGGGTATATTGTGAGTTTTTGGATAGAAAATCCATTTCAGATGGCCATTTCTCCCTCTCTATAGACAATAAATGCATTGGATATGGCTCACCAAGGTCTTCCCAAGATAAAGGGATGGCCTTTGGTAGGGTCTTTTGAGTGGATGACGAGAAAGTATACTGGGTACTCCCATGAGGCTAAAGTAACTATGATATCATCTAGAATTCTTTCAGGTATAACCCTAGTCTTATCTGTTAATTCTAAAATGGCTGGGGTAGGTCTAAGAAGAGGTTTTAGCTGTAATTTCTCCAAGGTAGTAGCAGTCATAACATTGATGGTTTCCCCTAGGTCTATGAGATTATTTCTAATGGAGACCTCATTAATGGTTATGGTCACTACGGGGTTACTTGGGTTCCCATATTTTGCTACCTTAGGCTACTCTGATATGTACTTAGAAATTTCTCCTATCAAATGTACTATAGGAGGGTTCTTTTGCTTCCTACCTGGCTTCTTAATACATAATTCTTTGACTACCTTACTATAGATTGGAATATTATTAATGGCTTGAAGAAAGGGAATCTTGTTACAAATATTCCTCAGTTCATTCAAGATGTCAAATTCTAGTTAGGTGGTAGGTTTCTCGATTACTAATACGTCTGTATAAGGAGGGGACTTCGTAATTTGTGAAGGTTCATTTTGGGGAAGCTTGGGTTCTTAGTCCTTAGGGATAATAATATCTTCCCACCTAGTGTCATTTGTGGGTTGTTTGATGGTTTCTTCTTATTCTTCTTACTGGATGACTAATGAAGGTCTCTGCCTATCCAGAAATTTTCCTGACCTTAGTTGAATCTCCTGTAGAGGAACATGAGTAATAACATATGTCGGGAAGGCCTGCATCTCAACATTGTGAAGAGGTTGAGGGGGATTATTATTGGTATTGGGCATTGTTTGTGCCAGTAATAGTGTTGGTATTGAGGAGCTTGCATTATGATATTGTTGTGGTTCTTGTTGTGGAATATGAGGTAAAGGTGGTGGAACAAAACTTGACAAAAGTTGCAGAGTGTTCGGTGGAAATTGAGGGTAAGGATGGTTGGACATAGGGATAGGTGGAGCTTGAGGGTTTCCTGGGTTATGCCCTCCTCTCCATCCTTGAAGCCAAGGATATTTGTACTGTGTAGACCAGTTTTGCCAACTTGGTGAGTTCCACTGTTGTGGTTGTTGATAATAGGGTGGAACTTGAGATTGTGAATATGGGTATGTGGGATGGTTCCTAGGCTGCCATGGCCTCTTAAGTGCATAAGAAGATTCCCCAGGATCCACACTCCTATATATGGCTAATAAACTGGGAAATGATGGACATTTCTCAGTTGAATGGTATTTTGTGTAGAAGCCACAAACTGAAATGTTATCTAATGGGAACTCCCTTGAGGAATGCTTCCTCTTGCATCTTGGGCAATATATGCTCATTGTTGCATTTTCCTCCTCCTTTTTCTTTTTAATGTTGAGGGTGTCCAAATGGGAACCTATTGTGCTTAAGATATATGTCTTGAATTTTTCTAAAAGGTTCCCTATATCTGCTTCTGTGATACCACCTGAACTAACTGGTTTTAAATTTATATTATAAGGGTCTCGAACATTCTTTCATGTTTTATCTCTACTCCTTAAGTAATTCTTACACATTTCACATATTTCAGAAAATGGTTTATGAGATATGTCACCTGATTCCATCAGGTTAAGCATCTCTAGGTATTCTTCTAAAATTCCCTTAAGGAAAAGAGCCCTAATTTCATCCTTTGGGAGGTCATGGTATTTTGACTTCTGGGAGATGTATGCAAACCATTCCATATAATCCTCGAGATTCTCGTCTTCTAATTGTTGGATTTTAAAGATGTCATTACGAGACTCTTTGGTCTTGCAGTAGTCTTGGTACTTCTTAAGAAATATATCTTTCATGGCTTCCCAAGATCTAATACTGGATTCTCCCAACCCCATGAACCATCTTAGTGCAGATTCCTTGAGGGTGGCAGTTAAGAGTTTTAGTTTATGGGCATCTTGTAAGTAATTGTAGCTCCTACACAAGACATCGAACTCAAATAGGAAGGTTTATGGATCTTCACTGCTTTAACCATAAAAGGTGGGCAGTGTTGAGAGAGGAATATTTTTCATATTGACATTTGCGGTGGTGTCCAAAATTGGAAACCCGAAGGTAGTTTCGGTTTGGTTTCCATCTTCCTCCTCCTCCTTGTGTCTTACATTGTTGTGATCTTCCTGATCATCCATACTGTTTTGGTTTCCAAAAAGAGAGTACTTAAGTGGTTTTATTTTTGAAGATAACAAGGTATCCCTCTGATGGGAAGGTATTCCTACTGTTTGGGTGTTTGGGACTCTACTCGAGCCGGTTGAGGTTATTGGTGCCAAAGTTTCTGTGTCAATTTGAGAGATAATTATGTTGGTTAAACTACCAAACAAGGTGTCCACCTGTTCATGGTATATGATGTCTTCAAAGTTAGGATATCCTGATGGTGGTAAGAAAACAAAGGTTGTATTGTTTGGTTCTATGGGAGGCTCGAGTGGTCTTGTCTCTTGTCCCACTATTAATGATGCTTCAATTTTTTGTTCTATAGTGCTCCCTGTGTTAGTCTCTTCAGAGACTACTTTATCTCTTTGGTTTGAGCTAATTCCTGTTTTTCGGTATCGGTCTGCAGAATTTATAAGTGGAATGTTCCTTCCCCCAACAAGTTCAAAAGGAACCTTGGTTGAAAGATCTGATTTAGATTTAATGTATCTACCTTTTAGGTCTCTAGGTCTATTCATGAAAGTAAATTGATGCAGGCCCCCTACCTCGGTAGGGTTCGCTGACCTCCCAGTAACTGGATCATTCAATCTCCTCGAGCTAGGACAGTTCTTTGGTCCCTGTTGGAACTTTCACTCTTAAAATAGACAAGTCCTCTCATGAAACTCCACCTATGTGACTAAGCACCCAAGTGCGAGATTCTACTCCACGCGGTCACGGGCTGTGACTGCACACCTACACAAAAGGTGTATCGTGAGTTCATGTATTGGGATTCCTTGGAATGAGCCTCCTCAATCCTATCGATAGTCGATTCCTAATGAGGGTTGAGCATTGGTTATCTCCCCTCGAATATTTCTTCACGTGACCACCACCTGTGACCATCGGTTGAGCCCAAAAAGGCTCATCGCATTTTGCAACCTTGAGACTTCCACACATGAGTCCTGTTAAGCCCTAATGTTGGC
>CBVK0100911262.1:0-10440 GCA_900067695.1 Picea abies
ACGCTTCTGCTAATTAGTGTGTTCGTGAAGCTTCCCCGACTCTGAAAAAATACTCTGTTTTTTGTAAATGAAGCAGCTGCTGTACTCTGTTTTCTGTAATGAATAGATAATGATACTCTGTTTTTTTTTTCTGTAGTGGCTGTACTCTGTTTTAATTACTAAGATATAAAAACGGTTTGGGTTTCTTTCTTTGTTTTATCTGTGGGCATTTTGCAAAGAAGATGCGTGAGCTCCAGCAGTTATTTGTTCCATACATTGGAGGTATTAATAACCAATTATAAAACAAAGTAGCATAATTTAAGTTGGTGGTGATTCATGTTATTTGTGATATAAGGATTAAGGGAAGAAGTTAGAATTAATGCTTATTTTAGAACTTAGGGTTAAGTTTGTTAGATCTAGTTAGTTGTGAGAGATATTCTCCAATTATTAGATCATATTTATGTGTGTAGTTGAGATTTTTCTTCCTGAGTTTGTTGTGTAGTTGAGAGAAAACTTCATGTATAAATATGTACTTGATTGAATAATAGAAACATGTAGAATAGTGTTTAGTGTGTACAATATGTCTACTCTCCACTATTTTATCTTTGTATTGGTTGTTGATTGTGGGTCCTAAGTACATAAACATAATAAGTACAAGAAGAAAAGAGTTGTAATGAGATGAAAGAAATAGAGTTTTTTCTATATGTTGATGGTTCATAGTTGAGGAGTTTTGCAATTAAAATCAAATCTAGCACAAAGATGAAAATTTGATTCTATAGAGGATGGATGTTGATAAGAAAGGTAGCTCATAAGCCCACTTTTTATAGATCATATGGCATCACAAAAAATTCTAAACAGTTGAAGAACACATGTAGCCTAGTACCAATAATGGGCAAGCATTGCTACCAAGCCTACAAAGAAGTAATCCTCATGAAGATCATGACAAGGAAGATGTGGAGGTCGTATTTGTTTCAGAGCAGCGCTGCACTAAGATAGTAACAGATATATTTGTAATGAAGGGTAAAGAAGCACACTTTACACCAAGATGTTATCAAACATATTGGTAATCAAGGGTAAAGAAGCACATTTAGGAGAGATTGAGCTTGGAAAACACTAAGCTGGCGTAAAAGGTTCCAAAGGAACGAAGCAAAGCTAGCTATACCAATGTTTGATGGCCAAGTTATTGTTGAAATTTTGAATAGTTGGTCGAAACAAATGGAATTCTATTTTCACCTTTAACAAATCGAGGAAACAAAATAGATTTCAAATAAATTTCTTTTTTCCATTTAAAGATTTCATGATGTTTTGTGGCGAGAGACATGGAAATTTTTAGGGGATAATATTTTAGCATGGGATAATTTTCCATAAAACTATTCACTAATTTTTATTTCTTTTAAAGTGATTACCAAATTTTATAAAATAAAAGTATTCTGCTGTAACCAACCCCAGAATTCCACTTCTTAAAAAAAATTAAGGTAATTAAAAACCTTAGTCCCTTCAACACTTTGAATTCCACTTCTTAAAAAAAAAATATTAAGGTAATTAAAAACCTTAGTCCCTTCGACACTTTGAATTCCACTTCTTAAAAAAAAAAATTAAGGTAATTAAAAACCTTAGTCCCTTCAACACTAAAATAATAATATTCGAGATCCAAGTCCTCATAAGGACTAAGATGATCTACAGTCTATGCAGCTATGTTTTTTATGGAACTTGATATGTTTGTCGAATACATATCAAGTCCATGGATTTAGATATGTCTCTCGAAAATATATAATCTATGTCGTTATATTATAAAATTCGTTGTTAGCAAGAATCTTCGACTTAGAGTCACTAGCTAGAGGGCTTTCGAAGGATCTAAAGATTTTCCTCAAAGATTACTTGGATAACTTATTCACTTAACCATTCTAATATTTCATTTACGGTCCTTGTTTTCCCTGCTTAGTGAGCGCTATAGTTCTCTAAGCCTTCGTAATCTACTTTGCTGAATAACTTTGGAACTAAAGCAGATTGTTTAACCTAGGGAACACGAAAAGGGATTTTAAGAATATCAAAAGACTTCAAATATTTAACGCATAGAGTATGGCTAGGTTAAAGTGGATTGTCATAGGGTTAATGCATTAACTATGCCATTAATTTTCTTTCGGACAGATTGGGAAAAAACCCTTGAACTGGACCAACCGCATTTAGCCGCGTTGTTGCCTTCACATGGCATCCCAAGCGTCGAGGTCATAAGGAACATCAACCTAGAGGTGAAAGTACCTTCTGCTGGGCTGGAGGTAGCTCGATTTACGAAACAAAGGTAACTCGTTTTACGAAACAAAGATTAAGGTGTTTTCTCCATATCATTCACCATTTTCATTAAGTTAGGAAGGAACGAAACACGCATTTCCATTGTTGTTAAAGTTTAGAAATTGGTTGTGTTGCACACTACTTAATTCTGTAACTGTATGCTAGGTTTTTCTCTGTATATTTCCAAGTTTCCAGAAGAGAAAACTTTTCTTTTGTTGTTGTTTAATTTTATCATTGTTTTTACTCCTTGTAATTTATGTGCTTAATCCTCATGAAAAAACTCGTCTACCACTCTGGTTCAATGTTCAATAGTCCTTCAAGGGAAAAAGAATGTAGGTACATTTGGTGTAGGGAATCATCTTTGTTAGTTACAATCATCTCTTAGTGGACCTGACTCCATTATTTGTTAAAAATTTTCATGTTATTTCAGATTATGAGAAGTCTAAAAAATGCTTCGTGGGATTTCGCCGAATCCGTAAAGAGTACCCTTCCCATGCAAGTAGAAAACTTTAGTCCCCATTCTTCTCACTCAGAATGAAGCTTGCCCGAGGATTCCATAGTGTTTAGATTAAATTCCAGTTATTTGATACATACTCATAATAATCTGTAATATGATTTTTTTCAACATAAAGGATGTGTGTTCTTTCAACCTCAATATACTCTTCGATGAGGGTAAGACCCGTACTTGCAAAATTTAGATATATATTTCTTATTAATTTTCTTGAATTCCACATATGTGACACTAATTATTCTCATTTGTTTTCTTACAGATACAGAAAGAAATACATGCTCTCGGATGCCAAGAATAAGAGCAGGGTATTCAAGTTCCAATGTGGGAAAAAAATTCTAGTCTTTGTTCAAAGAAACCTTGTTTTTTTTCTTAACTTTGTAATTTTACTTACAATAACTTCCTCTAAGGGTAGATTTCAGTTTAAGGATACTGAATTTGATGATGTGCTGTAAGGATTGATTTAAAATTTCCATGTCTAAACTATCATTCTGATATTGGAAATCTCATAAATATTTTTTTGGCACTTATCGATAGGCTATCCTCATAGGTAGTTGTGTTTTTGTGTGATATCTATTTATTTCACTACAATATGAGATTTTATATTTTCACATATTTACTGCAGTTATACAATATACACAAAATATCATAGATACATACATAGACTGAAATGTTGTTTTCATATACTAAAATACGATTCTTATAGATTCAAATTCTAAAATGCATAAACTTGGCAACTCTGGGATTCATGTAAATAATTCCTTTAGATTATGTAATGAAGGACTTACTTATTCAACTAATTTTGTAACCAATTAAGAAATTAATAAGAAACACATATATACAAACTGGTAATAAAAATTACATATCTATACTCCAATGGGCCTAGAACAAATGGAACAACAACGTTCCACCCAACTACAAATGGAACAACAACGTTCCACCCAACTTCAGAAGCAAAACAACCAAACTGCTTGTCGTTATCACAGTAAGCCTAATTATGACTTCATAAGGGTGAACTAAGTTCCACTCCTTAGCCAATGTACCTATGTACAACTCATAATTATTTTCCTAATACCTTTGTGCTCACACAGTAAATAACCCATTCTTTCTCAACATACTAATCATCATCCTCCATCCCACATATGTTGTATTTATCCTCTTTTTTCCTAGGACTTTTCATTGAATTCTTTTGCCTCCTTGGAAATTCACATATTTAGAAATCCCTTATTTTTAGGGGCTTCTAGTGATAGAAGATCACTTCTGACACTTTTCTAATCAAGCTATGAGTTAATTCCAACATGTTCTCCACTCATGGATTCGTAGTCATCTCTTTCTAACCGACATAAGTTAAAATATTGCATAATAATTCAAATAATAACAATCAAATGTCTCAATAAATTCAAATACAAATTTCCATAGATGGAAATTATTCAATAAAATGTTTAATAATGTTTATTCAATAAAATGTTTAAATGGATATTACATCCTCTCCCCTTCAAAATAACATTGTCCTTAATGTTAGTACTTTCTTCCAGTCATCACTTGGAACATGGTTAGATATGTTTTCATCATTTCATCTTCCAACTCTCAAGTAACATTGTCGGGACTAAAGTGCTTCCACTGCACTTTTACATGGGCGATGAACCTACTCTAAAGTATTACTTCTTTCCTGTCCAGGATGCATAGAGGTTCCTATTGAAACTCTCCTTCTAGTTCTGCACCATGTTCCAATCAATAATGTGAGTAGGGTCATGAATATACTTTTTTAACAATGAAACATGAAAAACATTATGAATTTTTAAATTAGAACGGAGAACTAGTTGGTATTCCATTGGTCCAATTCAAGCTAGCACTTCGAATGGTTCAGAAAACCTTACTTCCATCTTGGAAAAACTATATAATTTTAACGAACTCCTTTTTTCTTTAACTTTCAGATATACATGCTCTCCAACATTAAATTATTTATGTCGTCTTTTTTTTATCTACATAACTTTTATGTTTGCAAAAATTTTAAATTTTGTTGCACCCTCTCACTATCTGTTCCATTTCTTGGAGAATTTATTGTTGAATCATTATTCGGTCATGTATTTTCTGTCATATAAAACTTCAAAGAGGCTCATTTTTGTTGAGGCTTGATAACAATTATTATAGGCAAACTCGACTAAGTGTAGCTACTCTTCCCATTTAGTTGGTTTCGTTCTTATTTACATGAGTAACATATCTTCAATAATATGGTTTGTATGTATTTTTTGTCCATTTTTTTGTGGATGAGAACTTGTACTGAAATTCAAATTAGTTTCCAATCGTGCAAACAATGTCTTCCATAAATTTGATGTAATCTTGGCATCTCTATTTGAAATCACCATTTTAGAAATTCCATGCAATCTAAATTATATCTATTTCATAAAAATTTAAATGATATTAATAGTTTTATATGTAGATTTCATAGGTATGAAATGAATATACTTAATCAATTTATCCACTACTACCATAATGGAATCATGTTGTCTTTGAGTTTTCAGAAACCCTGTAATAAAATCCATAGAAATAATTTATCATTTCCATTATTGGATAGGTAATGGTTGTAATAAACCTGTTGGATGTTGATGTTCAACCATCAAGTATTAACAATATAAACATTTATATAAATAATTATCTGTTTCAAATTTCATATTAGGCCAATAAAAATGTTTCCTCGAGGCTATTATCATTTTATGATACCACGGATGACAAGAATAGGGATTTTTATGCAATTCATTTACAATTACCAACTTCAATTCAACAAAATTAGGAACATATATTCTACTTTTTAACCTCAAAATTCCATTTTTGTCGATGTTGTAATTTTTCCTATTCAATTTTTTTTCATTTTTCAACAATTGTTCTGTTGTTTTGACATACTCTGCATCATTTATGCTTACAGATTTAATTCTGTCCACAATATCACTTTATTTTTTACTGATGGTAACCTCATATATTGCAATATTTCTTCTACTAAGTGCATCTATGACTTTATTCTCCTTCCCTTTGATATGTCAAAGCTCAAAATCAAACTCACTTAAAAGGGGTAACCATTTTGCTTGTCATGCATTAAAATATTGTTGACCAAACAGATGTTTCACACCATTGTTATATGGTAATAATAAGAATTTTATTCTCATTAAGTAGTGTCTCCACATTTTTAGTGTGTGAATTACAACCAATAATTCAAGGTCGTGAATTACATGATTTCTTTCATGTTCTTTCAATTTTCGATATTCATAACAAATCGAATGTCTGTCTTGCAACAATACTCCTCTAAATCCTTCTTTACTTGCATCTACACAAGCTATAAAATCTTTGTAAGAATTAGCCACTTTAATGATCGATGTTGTGGTAAGTAAGCCTTTCAATTTATTGAAACTGTCTTGATATTTTTTAGACCAATTAAACTTCACACCTCTTTTCTGCAATGATGTAATGGGATAGGAAATTTTGGAAAATCCTTCAATAAATTGTCGGTAATAACCTATAATTCCCATGAATGATTGTATATCTACTATGTTTTTAGGTGCAGGACATTCCATAATAGCTTTAATCGTTTCGGGGTCTATCGCAATTTCATCTTCTTATATCACATTTCTCAAATAGTGTATTTTATTTTGATAAAATTTGCATTTGTTGAACTTGGAATATAGCTGGAAAATGGTTTTGACCAAATTATAGCTGAGGGTGACTCCCTCCTCATTATAGACATGTTACAATGGTTGTAGCAAGAAACCCCTCTTTCTGAAGTAATTTTTAGTAGGTGGTTGGAAGAGACGTTGGAGAGGGTCCTTTAGTTAATGTGAACCATACTAGTTCTCATTCCCAACCATGGGAAGAGATCAGTGAAAAACCTCGTGGATTGGCTTGCCAATGAAGGAATCCAACTCAGGAGTGAAAAATGGGAGGAAGCATAGGACCCTTCCTCCACTAACAAGATGGCCTCCACCTGTCAGGATCTTGAAAGGAAAGATTGGACAAATCTCTATGAGGTTTAAGGAGATAAAAGTGTTGCGATTCTGGACCCCGAGACAGATAGGACAGGGGAACTAGAGCATATTAATAATCCCCCTATATCTCAAGTACCTTACAGGGGGGGCGGGATAACTACTACAGGCTCAAGAAAGGGTGGAAAGATTTTTTACCCTATTTTTCATAAAGAGATAAGATTTCCAAGAACGAACTATCTCGCAGAGTATGGGGATTTAATTAACGCAAGAAACAACCTTACCCCACCTCATCCTGAACCTGACATCTTATTTGTCAATTTAAATGAAGAGGGAGTCTCGAGCCCTTATCCTGAGATCCCACACGACGAGATCCAGAAGCCATCTTGTGGAAACAAAGGATGAAGGCATACAACGAAGGTGGGTTAGATTCATAGCCAAAACTCTGACTTAAATGAGAATTAATAAGGAAACAAGGAAGGACCTATTTTCTTATCGCTCGATGACAAGAGGCATTGGAAAAACAATTCTGGTGAAGTGTGTAGGGTGGCGTACTATGAACTCCCTACAAAAGTCTTTAGGGGAAGTGGAAAATATTATATATCTCGAGACAGAAGTGGGGGGCAAGAACCTACCACATATGAATTGGTTCCTCTCTTGGCCTAGATTGTGAAGGAGTTTTGGAATTCAATGACACAATGAGGTTATCCTATTGGTTATCAATGAGGAGGGAAATCTCCCATAGGTTCATCCTCTCGTAAGCCCCAGCCTGAAGTTTCGTACTCTCAAATCCAGCACGAAGCTTTCTCTGTAGCCCATTCCTACTTTACCTCAATTCTGACTTGATTTCAAGACCATGTGGAGGAAGAAGAGATAGTTGTCCAACAGGAAAGAACTATGCAATTGGAGAAGGAGGTGGCAGAAGCAATAACTCATTGGGTCCCGGATGTGGGAAAATCAAGGGAAAGAGACATGAAGTACTGGAAGGCAATGGAACTCTACTGACACATTAAGAACCTATTAGGTCAAATGTTATAGATAATGGAAGAGGCCCATAGAATGATGCAACTCCAATTGTATGGTATTCACCTCATGATGCAGGAACTGTTGTTTTGTCTTCTGTCAAAAATCTCAGCAGTGACTCCCTCATCCCCACACAACACAGAGAATTGAGCCCTAGACTAGACTCGTGACTGGTCGGTCAAGCCACTTGGTCCTTAAATCTAGTTTCTAGTTTCATTTTTTTTTGGTCATGAATTACCTTAGAAGACTTGGGTCACGCGCTACTAGAAAGAAGGAAGTAGGAAAAATATTTGTATAAAAACAATAGCTACAGAGTATGTTCTGATAAACATTACCTCTTCTGTTGATCTAGTTTTCCAAGTGGTAGACGAGTAGTAGAGGAAGACCATTTGTATGATTTTTTGATAGCTCAATAGAAATTTTTTTATTGATATTGATATTGTATTATTCTTGATATAATAAATTTAATAAAATAATTGTATAATTTTTTTTGTTAATATAATAAATGTAATCAAATAATTAATATAATCCTAAATCTAAAAATTATTTGTAAATTATTCTCAAAAGTCGAAGTCGAAGAAGTAGATTATTTTTCAAAGCCACAAAAAAAAGTTAATGAAAAAACTACATTACACCATATTGTTAGGATTTATAGATTTATTTAATTCTCATTATTGCCACTAAAAAATAAGCTTGTTCTCACAATTAAGAAGTGTTTCCCATACATCTCTAAGCCAATTAAAGGGAATTAAAACTTCCTCAGTTTTTTTCTCAAAATTACGAAATTCTCGTGATAGTTGTGTAGAATATACATTCCAGAAATACACTTTGTCCCTTTTAAGCGATAGCCAAAGCTAGAGCCTTTCACACTCCACTCAAGTGATTAGTCTAAAGCCGTTCACAATCCACTCAAGTCAAATACAGTATCTCTATTTTTATTAACACAACTCTCTCTCTTCATTTACACGCCCTTATATTTTAATGCATTATGTGTTGTAAATTTCATTCACATTCCTAATGCAACGATTTTGTACATAATCTGACATACATGTTAATAAAATCTCACATACTGATGGATGCATGACCTCTTATTAGTCCTGCCTTGGCTAGGGACTATAGCAACGGCTTGTCGTTGACTGACTATTATCTGGTCCATTTCTCCGCGTTAATAGGTGCATTTTGGAGCTAGGATTTGTCAAACTACGTCAACCCTTACATTATTTGCCATAAATTTATCGTGATATCCATATTTTCCTTAAATTCCATTTTTCGGCTTGCCATTGACCGGGTATTAACTGGTCCATTTCGCTGCATTAATAGGTGCATTTTGGAGCTAAGATTTGTCAAACTACGCCGACCCTTACATTATTTGCCATAAATTTAGCGTGATATCTATAGTTTCCTTAATTTCCATTTTTCAGCTTGTCGTTGACCGAGTATTATCTGGTCCATTTTGCCGCATTAATAGGTACATTTTGGAGCTAGGATTTGTCAAACTACGCCGACCCTTACATTATTTGCCATAAATTTACAGTGATATCCATAGTTTCCTTAAATTTCATTTTTAATTAGATTTATTATGAAAATAAATTATTTTTTCTATTTATTAAATTTTGTAAATTTAATTTTTTATTTTTGATTCGTTATCATCTTTTTTACTTGACTTAATTACCTTCATGCATGGATTTGTTTTTTTTAATTTTCAGAATTAAAAATTGATTTAAAAAATAAAAAAATTGATTGGCGGTTTTGGCTAGAAAGCACTCAACGGATGACACAAGGCAGACTACAACAGTCTCACCATGCTGCATTTGGAAATATCATCAGTGGATTCATGTATTGTGGCGATCTGCATGCACACTGGAGCCTATTTATTAAACTTTACTTGGCCTAGCCATTGATTTGGTAAACTTTATTGATTCAGTCGTTGTCATTCCCTTGATGTCGGTGGAGCCATCATAGCCCGAACGTTCATATTCTAACTGGAGGTGAAGCAAGTCTTAGATAGGACCACGTCCATTGATGCATATCATCTTCCATATCACTCTGCAAATATAAAATGGACAGGTAAGAAATTTTGAAACTTATGAATATTTGGACATAAATTTTGTTTTAAGCTTCTTTCATATTGTGTGTGCATGAGAGAAGGTAGCATTTTTTGTATCATTGTGAAATATGGAAACTTTTTCTAGTGTTATGTGCTAATAAGGTATACTAAGATTTCCACACAGGGAAAACTTACCATGGATAGCTCTCTTTCGCGGCAATAAATTGGTTCTTCTAGTCTAACTTTGCCCAAATCTTCTATAGCTATACTATTAAGTCCCCTAGATTTTTGAGTATATAAAATTTACAAATATAAGAAGGGGTATAGAGCCTATAGACAGTTAATACGATACCTTGGAATACTCTCTCCAAAATAATTTGTTGTGAACAGCTTCCTCGCGGACATAGAAAGATTCTAGAAACTATTCCTGCAAACACGAAGCTTACATTAGAATACAATTACATGCAAACACGAAGTTTATATCAGAATATAGTTATATGTAACCATATTGTATACACGCACATATAAAATTTATCGTATCACACTGTAATATAGGTTTACTTGTCTGCTACATACTTTTGCTGACAAACAAAAATGCCTTTGGCTGATTGATGAACCTCAAT
>CBVK0100911263.1:0-10440 GCA_900067695.1 Picea abies
CACCTAGGATTTATTTTTCCTAGGGTTTTCCCTATGTTTATTAGTCATTATCCAGTCTCCTACATTTTAGGGAGAATATTCTTTTTCCTACATTCTAGGGGAATGTTCTCTTCAATTCACACTTCAGTTGGAATAGTTGAGTGGAGTCTTGATGCCACATTGGTTCCATCACCATGCAACATTGGGATCATCACTGCTAATGCACATTGTCCTTGAGATTATCACCAGAGTGGTGCATTACTGATGCTTCAGTCAGTTAACAGAGGACAAAGAGGCTAGTTGACTTAGACTATGTGGCAGTTAACTCCCATGACTATCGATGTGTGTCCAAATCACTCTAGACCACCACTATGGCGCATTAGCTCATGCATTTTGACGCATTAGCTGAGCTATGCAACACATATCTATTGTATTGTATCATTCTTTCATACACTAAATACAATTCTTTGATTCTCTCTCTCTCTCTCGTTTCTGTCTTTTCTCATATTTCTGCAAACTGTGTATGTCTTGTGCTATCTGGATTTTATCTATGCAGGTTAATCCACATTAACAAAAATAATAATTTTAATATTCAACTACTTTCTTTCAATAAAAAAAACAATCGACATTTAAAGAGAAGACTTGGCCCTGTCAAGTAGGGATTATACTTTATTGTTCGAAGTCAAATTACTTTGACTTCTATTATTTTGCTTACTTTTTAAGTTTGTATTTAATGTTTTGTAACAAAATATTATTAATTTAAATATTTTAAAAATAAATTATTTATTTATTTATTAATTTTATTTTTTATTGAGAAAAATTGATGGATGTGATTATTTTTCCTCAATCTCTTCATGATACTCCTATGTTTAGAAATAACTTTCAAGAAAAAAATTAAAATTATTTATTTAATATATTATTGGATGTCTAAATGTTGATGGAGAAAATCACTGAATGCAATATTTATAGCTTCTCCTTCACAAACCTTGAGATTAGTTTAATTTGTTGGACCATCTAACTTATTATCAATGGGGAGGTCACAGGTTTCAATCTGGTCAAATCCTTTAAGATTATGAACCACTCTCATAGTTTGGTAGTTTGGTGATTGACACTAACGTCCACTTGGATATTCTACTAAAGAGGGAGGGATTCACATAGTTTGTCTTCAAAAAACATTTTACTTCTTTATCTCCACATTTAACTTAAAGATTTGAAACCACTACCTCAAAGTTTGAAAAGAAGTTTTCAGATGTAAATCAACATTAATAAAATACAAATATGAAACAATAAAATATTATACTAAATGAAATACACATTTCGATATTGTTGTACTATGTCAAATAAAATTAAACACATCCTTATCTTTGGATTTTTTCTATGTTTAAATGTTTACCTCTGGTTTTCCATGTCTATGCCTAACAAAAAGCAACATGCAATGATGATCCATTCTAAAATTCCCATGGCACATATCCATGGGTAGTGAAGCGAACAAATGCTCCAATGCATATGAAACCCTCATAATACATATCCATGGTAAGTAAGGCAAACCAATGCTCCAATGCATTGTAAAAAAGCTAAAGTGAACCAATCAAATCCTTGTCCAATGGATAACCTAAACTTAGTGAGCTATCCTCGTCCAAGGGATAACCTAAACTTAGTGAGCTATCCTCATTCAATGGATAACCTAAACTTAGTGAGCTAATTATTGGATGACAAAGAGGTATTTTGTAAATGAAATAATGATACTTAAGGTAGATTGTGCTCCTATAATTAGACTATAGCTTCTAAAAGAGTCTTATTGTGTGGTTGCTGGCAAGACCGCATGTGTGCCACAAGTTCTACATGACACACATGTCATGATTTTTGTACCGTACAACACCAAGATTCAATGCATGTGCCAACCAAGTTTCTACTGCATGCGCCAACTAGTTTTGCACAACACGCAAGGACTTGTAAAATCACATGCCTTTCAAATCCTTGAAGATCAACATAATGATTGTAACTATTTTTGTAACCAACCGATTGGTCGATGTTGTTAGTGACTTGACAAGTTTGTTATGATTTCCATGCTCTTGCAAAGATATAAAGAAGGCATGTGAACATGTAAGATTTGTTGTTGGTTGATTGTAAATTGTTGGTTCATTTTAGGTTCATTGTAATTATAGAGCTGATAATGGAGTATGACAAAGAAAGAGGATCGAGATCTAAATCTCTAATCTCAGATTTTAAGTTTAATGGGTCTCTACACATGCTACTACCCTCCATGTAGCTAAATGTTTCACTGTGATTAATGAAAGAAGGCATGAGGCCCAAGTTGATCCTTTCTATCATGTATTTTGTTATGAATGTATGCTATTACAGATGTTAGACTATGTGTTATTTATATGAATGTTGAGATGAATGAGTAGTATCTAATGCATAGCTCTTAGTTAAGTGTTTCATGTCTCTGTTGTTCTGTCATGCTATGCAGAAACATTAGGTCTTAGTGATTCTCATGCGCGTCTCAGGTGAGACCTTATTTAGTCCTTGAATATTCAATATGCCGATGTGAATGGGGTATTTGTCGGTAAATCCTTTTGAACCCTTGGTCTGAAACCTTGAGACAACAATTGGTTCCATTGTCAGGACCTGAAAATTTTTGTGCTACATGATGGAGTAAGAACATGATGCGGAAACCATTCAGGAAGGAGATAGAAGAATGGATCTCTGAGAAGGAGGAAACGATATGCAGATCAACCTAGAATGATGGAAACAAAGGTACATATGTTCAGATCTACATGAAATTTTCTTTGTTGACCTTCCTTATTTATTGCATGAATGGATAAAGAGACAAACATGGATTAACTTTGTGTGGAAATCCCATGAACTATTGGTTTGGGACCAAGAAGCGGTAAATCAATTGAAATCTATGGACAACAAGTGGGACACAACCATTGATTTCTGGTTTGTTCATGTGAAAGAAGGATATATCATCGAGTTTGTTATCGAATGCAGTGAATCTTTCAGTAGTGATGAAAGAAAGTTTGCAATCGGTCTTAGAAGAAGGTTGTTAGAAGAAGTCTCTCTATGGATCAAAATTTTATTCATGGAGAAGGGTTGAATTGCATGGAGCTCACTGGGGGGCATGATGAAAATATGGGGGAAGAAGATGAGATAAGGTGAAGAGAGAATGGATCCATAAGAGCAAAGAAGAAAAATATTTAAGCGCTACGTAAGAAGAGCCAAGTTGAGGAAGGAAGTAAAACATAAAAACAAATAAGGGAGATTAAGGGGTGACAAACAAGTAGTAAGATATAATATGAAGAGAAGATAAGTTGCACCAAAAAGGTGCATAGGAGAAGGATTTGTGCCAAAGAGAAGTGAAAAAGAAGATAGGTTGTCAAAGAAACATGACATAGAGAAAGATGTATCAAGAGAGGATTTTGGAGAAGGTAGTAGCAAAGTTGTGGAGAACGAGGTCAAATCCCCTTGGATACTGAGAGATGGAGTTGAATAAGAGGAAGATGAGACACAAAGTAGTAATGAAAATAACATAAAATATTTTGATGAAGGTACACTCCAAGAAAGTGAAGAGATCTTGGCTATCGAAAGGAGGCTCACACAACTCAAGATAGAAATGTCTTTTGGATCCATCATTGAATAAGACAATATAGTGTGGAGGAAATCCCTCATTGAACCACCCTCTTGCACATTTTTAACCAAGAAGATAGAACCAAAGAAGAAAGTGCAGAGGTGCGAGAAGTAGAAGAAGAAAGTGCAGAGGTGAGAGAAGTAGAAGAAGAAAGTTTAGAAACAAGAGATGTAGAAGAAGAAAGTTTAGAAACAAGTGACGTAGAAGAAACAAGTGGAGTAGAGACCGAAGTAAGCAACAATTCACAAGATTTGTTAGTAACAATAGTAACTAGTAGTTGTCATTTAGGAAGATCAAGTTCCAATTCAAATATGGCCAGTCATGATTTGATCCTTAGGATTCCCACGTTTCATTGGATGAGAATAGATGATGTAGAACAACATTGGTTCACTTGTGAAGCAATCTGCTCTATGAAGCGAGTCACAGACGAGGCATATAAGATCACACAGTTGGAGAACATATTCAGAGATCGAGCTCTGACATGGTACATGAAGTATAAAGTTACTATGTCGACAGGACATGCAAGGTCCCTCATAGAGATAAAGATATATCTTTTTAGAGAATTCCAGAAACCCAAGTCAGAGTAACAATGTATAACCAAGATTAAGGAAATTAAACAACAAGTTGGAGAAACCATGTGGGACTATGACCAATGGTTCAATATCCTCTCGGATAAACTCACTTTTCAGATCCAATACATCCAATATGAAAAATTGTTTATTGTTGGACTCATCCCTCACATTCGGGACTCGCTCACACAACAACAAGTGATGACTTAATTGGAAGCCATGGAGATTGAAATGTGTTTGGAGTCTATGTCAGGAGATGGAAAGACATCAATAAGATTGATGTAGGAGCAATTCCAACTTGCAAACCCCACCATGTAGTTGCAAGCCATGGAAAAAGTGAAAGTGGGGCGTGAGAATGTATGTTGCACCTGTGTTGCATAGAGGGTCACCATTGGAATGAGTGTCCTGCACTAGGAAATTACACAACGACTACCGAACCCATTTTCGGCTCGACCACAAACTAAGTGGTGTGAGATTTGTAGACAATGGGGTCATGTACCTCCCCATTTCCCAACATTATAGAAGTATTAGAAGACAACACATAGTCCATTTTGCGAGATTTGGAAATCTACGGGGCACGATGTGAACAACTGTTGATCGCGAAATTGATGAAGGAGCATACTGCAAATGCTTACCGAGTCCAAGAGGAGAATACGAGTGGAGACCATGGAGGATTTGACAGAGGATTATTCTAGGGAGGCTAGAGAAGAGGATATGGAAGGAAGAGGTAGATTATATGGGAGGGGAGGATGCAGACAACCCACCTATTTCAATTGTGGGGAGACATGCCACTTGGCACGACTTTGTATCAAGCCCAGAGTTGTTGGAAAAATGGGAAGAAAAAAAGTGGTGCTATAACATGGTGAATGTTGAGATATGTGAAGAAAAAAATCCAAAATAAGTTGATGCACAAGTGGTAACCTGAGGAGGTATCCACACAAGGACTAACGTACTGAAAGGAGAGTGCTCAGGAGAACAATTAGAAGGAAATATCAGGAAAGAAACACAGGAACTTCCTAAATTTGACATTGCGCAACAAAAAAAATTCCTCCACGACACAAAAAAGGTGATGGATGAGATACCTTTACACGAGGAGTTGCGATGTATGGCCAAGATACCTGCACATAAAGATTTGCGTTGCACAATGCGTGAAGAAACACAACACGATACTTACCCCGAGACTAACTCTGACAACTAGGTAAGTGAATTCTTGTGATGTTGTCTTAAGATATTGGGTGATCCCATCATTACTAAGAAATTGATCCACATGTCAACAAGAGGCATGGGGGAAGGTGAGGACAAAACTCTTGTTTATTCCCTGCTACCAGAGAGGGATGTGTGCCATGTCAACGAGAAGAAGCGCATGGGAAGGGAGTTCAAAATGACAATTGAATTAGGAAAATATGAGATGGAAGGGATAATGTTGGACCTAGGGTATGATGTGAACATTTTCTGAAGAAATTATAGGAATTTATGGGAAAAACAAAGCTAGTGTGGTCTCCCATTAAACTCAACCTAGTGAATCAATATAGGATCTATCCTTTTGAAATACTAGAGAAGGTTGAGGTTAACATTGATTGGGTAAAAACAAAAGCAAATTTTGAAGTAATCGAGATTATGGATGATTCATACCCCTACCCAACTCTTCTTGGAATTGACGAGGCATTTGATAACAAAGTCGTGCTAAATATGAAACAAAGGCAAACATCCTTTGAGACAGACACTATGTGCCTCATTGCTCCATTGGATCTAACCGAGGGTGACATATATAATGAACCAATAAATGACGATACACAAAGCTTGATCATTAAGAATATATACAACATCACAGGGCTCAAGGCGGACTATGTAAACCCAACAATCGATGGTGAGATGAGATGGAGGAGTGTTTGATCATATGACATGGATTTAAAGGATGCAATGGCACGATGTCAGAATAAGCTATATGAAATGTCGACCAGAAGACGTGCATGAATCACCAAAGCAGTGTGCTAGGTTGGAACATAGTTGCATGGCATACTGAGGTTTGATGGGAGAGGCCCGGTAGATGCATTTATAACACAAATGGAAGATGGTGTGCCTAAGGCCCAAAGGATTTAGGTTATGGATGGAGTAGTGAAGGGAATACCCGCACATGGGTGGTTGACACACTATGCATACTTACAAGACTAGGCGTAGGTGGTAGAGTGCATCAAAGCAAGGTTCCATCCCCCGACCAAATTTAAATTGGTAAGTAGGAACAACGAGAAAGATGATCCACATGAAAACATTTGGTTCTGTGGACAGTGCTAGAAAACTAAGCAAATCCCTCAAACACAATGGGCCCATAGATTTGTTCACACTATGGATATAGTCCTGAAAAGATGGTACATTTAGGAGACAGACTAAAGATTGGGAAAGAGTAAGTAATCAATTATGCACAACGTTTAAGTATACATTGAAGGTCCCAACACAGAGAGGTATGTTATTGAAGCTCAATACTTTCATATTCAGTCAACAACCCAAAGACTTCGTGTAGAAGGTAGTTTGTACCTATCACAAGCCAATGGTGAAGCTAAATCAACCAATGTATTGTTGGAAGGTAGATAGTAATGACATGTAGGAAGAGGACCCTCGGAGCTTGCATATCAATGGAACCAAGAGTGAGCACGTAATTCAAGGAAACACCTCCAGTAACACTGTGTTGGACTATACACAACCATTAATGTTGAAGAAACATGATATAGGCACAAAAGAGGTTTCAAATGATGATAATTGGTGATTAATGAGATCGTGAAATAGTGATGCAAGTGGTGGAATTGTTGAAAGAATATGAGGACCTATTTCCAAGAACTTTTTCTGAGATGAAGGGGATCGTAGGGTCCCTAGGAGAGATGAAAATCCAGTTGAAATCAGATGCTAAACTAGTCAAAAAATGACCATATTAGTTGAATCTGTAGTATAAAGAAAAGGTGCACAAGGAGTTGGATTGCATGCTAGACATAGGGATCATTGTCCCAGTGGAAGAATCTAATTGGATTAGCACAATGGTAGTGCAACAAAAGGAGATAGGTCATCTATGGATTTGTGTAGACTTACAAATATTTAATGCAACCTACATATATGATCCCTTTCCTATTTACATACAAAGTGGTGGAGAACGTTAGTGGGCAAAAAGCTTATCCATTCACGAATGGATTTTTAGGTTAACACCAGGTGCAGATCATGGAAGAAGATAGAGCCAAGACAACATTTGCAATAGAATGGGGCTCATTTGCATACACCATGATACCATTTGGTCTGAAGAATGCACCTGCGGTGGTCTCCAAGATTGTTTTTCCAACTTTTAAAGAGTTAAGGCATACATTTATGGAAGTATACTTAGATGATTGGACTGTGTTCAACTTGCTCAAAGAACATATGAAAGTATTATGGTTGATGCTGGACATATGCAAGCAGTTATAGATCTCTTTAAACCTGAAAAAGTGCATCTTATGTACACCGTTTGGGACTCTATTGGGACATGTTGTCTGCAAGGAAGGCATGCTAGTTGATTAAGCAAAGATTCTAGTGATTTTGGAATGTTAGCCCCAACCTCGGTAAGAGAGTTGTGTGCAACCTTGGGACATACGTGATACTATAGATGGTTCATACAAAGTTATGAAAAGGTTATAGAGCCATTGGAAAAGATGTTGTGCAAGGATACCAAGTATGTCTAAACACAAGAATTCTAGGAGGCGTTAGACATAGTAAATGAGAGATTAATGATTGCGCCAATCTTGATATTCCTAGATTGGAACAATATCTTCCACGTACATGTGGATGCATCTTCCATTGCAATTAGTATAGTGCTTGCACAACCAAGAAAGGATAAGATTGATCATCCAGTCTACTTTACCAGTAGAAAGTTGTTCAATTCCGAAAATAATTATATGACCATGGAGTGCGAAGGCCTAACAATGGTCTATGCTTTGTATAAATTCAGACACTACTTACTTGACACTCCCTTCAATATTTTCAACGATCATACAACACTTAAATACTTGTGGAACAAGCTAGTTTTGGGAGGGTGGATATGTTGATGGTTGCTACTCTTCCAAGAGTTCAAGTTTGAAGTAATGGTCAAACCTAGCAAGCACAATGTGGTTCCTAATCATCTCTTAAGCATACAGTCAAGGGAAGTTAGAGGTAGTCTGGATGATGAGTTACCCAACGCATAACTTGTAGAGATTGCGACATACCTTACAACATGAAAGGCATAAGAAGAGTACACACAGGAACAACTCTAACAACTGGTAACTTGAAGTGCCAATTACTATTTGATTGTAGGGAAATTATACAAACTCGACGCCGATGGGATCCTACGCAGATGTGTGTTGGAGCATGAGTGTGACATGGTGATCTATGATATTCACAAGGAATTGATGGGGGACATAACACAAGGAAGGTTGCTGCGCAAAAAGTGTTGTGTGCAGGATCATAATGGGCGTCATTATTTGAAGAATTGAAGGATTATTATAAAATTTGCAATTTTTTCCAATGGATTGGGAAGACATCAAGGAGAGATGAACTTCCCCTCTTTCCTATTGCTGTGCTAGAGCCATTAGAGAAGTGGGAAATTGAATTTGTAGGACTGATCAAGCCTCGAACACGCAGAATTGGTTTGTGGTATATTATCACCACGACAAAATACTTGACCCATTGGGCAGAGGTTGCGTTGGTAAAGGATTGTACAACAAAAATGGTTGCATGATTTATTTTTGAGAATATTATCACGAGGTTTGTACATTCGAAGGTACTAATGAGTGATCAAGGTGTGCACTTCTTGAATGACACCATATGTGCGCTAACTTGGGAGTTCATGATCCATCATTAGAAGAACACACCATATCATCCATAGGCCAATGGTACTATCGAAGCATTCAACAAGATATTGGAGCATGCGCTAACCAAGGTATGCAATGTGCAATGTGATGATTGGAATCAGTGTATTACAACAATTTTGAGGGCATATAGAAACTACTTCAAAGAGATTGACTAAACACACACCATTTAGGTTAGTCTATGGAAAGGAAGCAATGATGCCATTAGAATTTGTGGTACCCAATCTCAGAATCGCAGTTGCAACATAGATGTTGGATAACCAATCATTATAAAAATGGTTGGATAAGTTATTGGATTTGGAAGAGGACCAAATTATTGTAGGACACAACTAGATGGTGAAGAAACAAAGATAGAAGGCCTGGCATGGTCGTAACATTCCGAGCAAGACTCTACAACTAGGATCTTTGGTATTATTGTATGACAATAAGTTCCTGAAGCACCCAGGTAAGCTATGCATGCGCTAGTTAGGACCCTTTAGACTGGAGTACATCAGTGAGGCCGGTGTAGAAAAGTTGGTGACGCTCCGGGGTCAGCCCCTTAAAGGATTGATCAATGGTATTCAAATACAAGCATATTACGACCTGTAGGGGTTGGTTGTGCCATGAATTGATGATGTTTCAGTGTTAGCATAGAGAAAGAGTTAGGTAGGTAGGTGTAAAGGAAATTAGAAGTACATAATGATTAGTAGGAAATGAAAAATATAGGTAATATACAGACAAGACAGGTTGTACCCATGCAAATTTAGAAGATTCAATAAAATTTAATGGTTAATTTCCAAAGTAAATGCTAAAGGATAGGACATCTATATCCCACAAGTGGACGACATGACACATAAGCTCCTAAAGCGGCATAGAGACAGGTATTTAGACCAGGATGGGTCATGAAGGCATGAAGAACCAAAGATATATATGGCCACACTTTCCAAAGGATGTGTTAACAATTATTGTAGTATAATGGTACAATATGGTTAGTGCCATGATAGATTATGATGGCATGGAGAATGGAAACAATCATAACAATAGTTACAACTGGAGAACAATAAATACGACGAGCCTGAAATCATATGCACAACTGGGTAAGTAGCAACATGGGAGAAATGACCCCCATGACTATTTATACTCATCATTTCCTCTATACCAGTCAGTGTTGTCAAGTATTAGATCATAGAGTCCAGATATCTTAGAGAGTAGGGTGCAGTTCGAGCTCTGCAAGAGAGTCAAACCCAGTTCCTACCTACCTTCGGGTTCGACTGTAGCCCATAGGTGGTCCAATGACATAGCAAGGATAAGAGTATATGATCTAGTAGTACCAAAGATTAAGCTTTTTATCCACAATTCTAAGGGATAACTAAGGAGATGATGTCTCGAGGCCCTCAGGTTGCAGACATGGAGTATCGAG
>CBVK0100911264.1:0-10440 GCA_900067695.1 Picea abies
ATGGTTTTCCATGAAAAAATTGAGTGAATCATCTACCTTATAATAGACATCGACCAAACTATTTGACTCCCCTTATACAGACTATGATAATTAACACATTCTCAATGTCAGGGTATGAAATACAAGAGATCCCTTATTTAACAAAATAGATAGTTTACTTTGATAGGGAATACACTTTTTGGATATACAGGTTGCATCTCAATGCATAGGCATAGGTGAAAATTTTTTTCATTTTCAAATTAGATTTTGGTGTTTACCTCAGGTTGGGGATGTTCTATATATATCCATCATAGAAAATGAAATCTTAGAACTTTTTCTCTAACCAATGCTTGTTGACATAGCTGTTGCAGCTTGGCTTTCTTCCTCACCCCTGTATCAATAATCCACATTATTGTTTTGTTGTGAAATAAGCAGTCTCATGATGAGGCATTAACATTCCTAGGGTTTTTTTCTAGAAATTTTCTTGCAAGATCTAATTTCAAGCTCTTGATTATGTGCAAAAGGGCTCTAACTCCTGAATAACTTTGCCTTAACTTTCTCTGTCAAAATTACACCTAGAAAAGTGGCCACCACCTATATTCTTTTTAGTTTTGGCGACCATGGTTACATGTTTCATCAGTGGTGGGCTTGGGTAATATTTCTGCTTTTTGAAGTTAGATTTGATGCTGATGCATTGGGTAATATTTCTACCAATAATTTGAGAGGATTGTGCCAGAAGTCCTCCCAAGATTAACTGCTGTGAATTTTGTAAATGATACATTAAAAGACGGTGTTTTAAGAAATTTCCACCTACATGTCAAAAATCAATACTCACTTCTTTGTTGTGAAAAATATGCCCTCTTTGCTCTGAGTTGAGTACTCTTTTCACTATTGAATTGTGGGACTACTATGAAATCTGTGTTTGTTTTGTTTGAGTTTTTCATACTCTAGAAAAGCTTGTAAATTGGTAGTCACTTATTTGCTGTGAAAAATGTGACTGCTCTTAGAAAATTCTGCTGAGTGCCCTTTCCACTGTTGAAATCTGTTTTTGTTTTACTTTGAGTTTGTGATGCTCTAGAAAATCCAGTGAGTGTTGGTGGGGTCATCCGGAGATTGCAGTTTTAAAAAAAAAATTAAAAGATGGAAAAAGCAAAAATATGTAAAGCAATGCGCAAACTTTTGCTGCTTTTGCAAAATGCTGAGAAGCACAACCTCAGTGATTTATGGAAATGTCTGAAAACTGTGAGACAGCCTCTTAGGTACCTACCCCAGGTAGAGAGTTCCCTTCATGTGAGGGGTGCTCTAAATTTTCCTTTTGTGCCAAGTCAAGCAAATGTCTTAGGTCTATATTCCAGAAGCTTGCAAATATTGCAAGTCAGGTCTGTCTTATGGTTTTAGGATTATTGCTTGCTTTTAGCAAGCTTGTTTTAATTGTAAAATTAGTGATATTGTTCTTAGAAAAAAGCTATTTTACAATTGTACCATCTATCTTCAGTAGACTGTCATAGAAATATTTTATGATTTTCTGTTGTATTCCACTTGACAGCCTATCAAATGAAAATCTTTAATTTGCAGAGTCCATTCATTAGATAGTCTGATTATTTAATAACCTTCTATGTGTTATATCCCTTAACAGCTTATCATATGAATTTATCTTCACAATCCCCTGAATGTATTAATTTGATTATATAATTTTGTGTATCTATACTATCGACAACATCTCTATACCTCCTATGTGTTATACCTCTTTAACAGCTAGGAAACAGGACATGCCCCCAATGCTTGTGTGTTTGTATCTTGCATGTTGGATATTTGACACGTATCTTAAAACATGACACATGTCAAATGTGTGCCCTAGAAGTTTCCTGATGTGTCGGACACCAACGCATGGAGCACATATGGAATTTGCACACTTTGAAGAATAGCATGTAGAAATTTCGTAAAATTGCAAATTCAGAAGTTTCACCTCTTTTCTAGAGGTTTCCTGGATCTAGTACCTGTAAATTATCAGCCTTATGGCTGATCTGAAATATAATTTACAGCAGCAAGCAGTGGACAGTATTTCACTCATTTTGAACCCCCATCAACAAGGAAATCCAAGAGAAAAGATACCAAATGCATGCTGACAAATTTCAGCCCTCTAGGCCAATCTTATCAAGCATAAACCAGATTTGAAATGTACTTAATGACAGCAGTAATTACAGCAGTATATCTGTCCTACTTCAAGATCGATGTTAAAACCCTAAACAATTTCAGGCTCAACTTATGTGAAATCAGCAAGACATACAAGTGCTGGAAATTAATCAAGAAGACAAATAGCTGAAAATCAAATTTGCAGTAAGACAATTTTGAACAGCTGAAAACTTCATATATATATATATATATATATATTTAAGAGATGAAGTACATACTCTTAGCTTATTACACGTTGGGACAACCCTCCAAGCTTTCCAAAACCCTAGCTAAGGAAAACCAAGAAAAAACCCTAGCTCGACCAATGATTCTCCACAAGCTAGCATCAACACTAGCAAGCCTCCTTGCCAAGCTAGCATTAACACTAGCAAGCCTCCTTGCCAAGCTAGCATCAACACTAGCAAGCCTCCTTGCCAAGACATCTTTTCTTCAAGAAGTACAACCGTAGGGTTTATCACCAAACCCTAACTCTTTGCCTCCTTAGGGTAGAAACCCCAACCCTAGATATCTCCAAGAATCCTCCAAGAAGCCCTAGTGTTCAAAGACAAGAGAGATGATGCAATGAAAAATACACTCGAGAGAGAGGGAGACTAGTGTGCTACTCTCTTCACATCTCTATCAAAAGATGATGATTAATAGAATGAGTGAAAGGACTCGTTCATTCCTTTATTTATACGAGGCAAGGGAGGTCATTAATATAAAGTGGGATTAAACCTCTACAAGCAACCTAAAAAACAGAAGTAGGCCCGCACATGTGAAGCACTACACTCCAAGGGTAGACATGTCAAGCTTTGAGGTGATGTTGTACACAAGCAAGGCTCTGATGCACAAAGACATGTCAAGCTTTGAGGTGATGTTGTACACAAGCAGGCTCTGATGCGCAAGGTTTCTCCATGAGATGTGTCCAACGCTCCTACAAGCTTCATGGACTCCAACAATTCTCCTAAGCCACATGTGCTCCATTGGGTCCACTGCACTTGCATGAATACTCTCGCAACCTAGGTATCCCCAAGTCAACTCCATGCCTCCATCCAAGTGTCCAAGCTATCTCATGTTGTATAAGTCTCAACGCTCTCCTTTAGAATGGCATACCCTTTTCTAATGCAGGGCATCCTTTCAAGTTATGAACCAATCTACATGTGGCCATCATGAAGAATGTTCCAAGCTATCTAAAGATCTCCAATGCTCCAAGGAAGAATGCCATGCAAGTATCCAAGAGAGGTCAAGCAACCAATGAGTAGGCCACCTTCAATGTGCAAGTCTGTCCTGGACCATCTGAGGGATAATCATACACCATGTACCCCAAATCTCATGAAACACCCCCAAACATGGTATAAACATTTTCAGAGTAACCCTGAAAACTAATAGAGCAGGCTTGAGTAGTCCAGAGCAGAGACAATGGTGTATGTACATTCCAACATTTATCTTATTTACAGGATGAAGGATGAGTGGTTGAAGGGAAAGACAAAGATGTGGGATGTATTTGCTGATGATATGGATTAGGATAACAACGTCGAGTTGGCATTAGCCAACTTGGATCTTAATGAACCAGTGTTAGAGCTGGTCACTTTTGATGGTGGTGATCCTCTTGAGAGGTCATCCTGCACACCAATAAATACAGATCTTGGATTGGATATAGAGGAGGATGGAGGAGAGAGGATTTTGACTTGGAGGAGGATGATTGAGCTATGAGATTCTTCCATCTATGGTTCTAGTATATACCTATAGTCTTGGTGATTCAATACTTCTAATACATTTTGATTTTGATGACATCAAGTGACTTAATGAGAAAACTGCAGTTTATGATTCTAACTTCTAAACTTCTACTTTGTGTAATGAAAATTCTAATTTGTTGTGTGTTTGATCATCATTTGACATTGACATTGATGTAGTAACTAGTTGTATCAATATTTTGTAAATGTTCTAATTTAAAAAAAAATGGATCTTTGTCTATATTTCATTTAATTTGTAATTTATTTTACTATATATATATATATAATGTCTCCCCTGCGTTCTGTTTCGGGGGTTGACATGTCCCACATCAGATACTTCTATCCATGTGTCCTCCATGTCGTGTGCTCCAGAGTCACGTGACTTAGCTTAACAGCTTATCAAAAGAAATATTTTACACTTCCCACTGATTGTATAACTTGATAATTTAATTTCATATTATGAAAGTTTTCTCAGGCATGGTCTTATATATGCATGATGAAATCTGATCTGGTCTGATAAATGTAAGACTTTCATGTCAACAGATTTGAAAACTTACGAGTAGATAGAATTAGTTCTGAAGATGGAAGGATTTTTTTTTAGTCTTCTGGGAAGATACTCACTGTAATGAGCAGAGGTAGCAGCATTCAAGTTTAATTTTTGAGTCAATCAAAATTTCAAAATTGTTATTTCCAAAAGCAGTCTTCTGGAATCCTAATCTTTTTCTAGGTAGATATTAAGTGATAATTTTATTTATGTTCAACGAGTGACCACAAAATGTAGGCCAGTGGGACTAGAAGAGATTAAAGTGTCCTTGTGAGTGGACAAATTTTTGAAGCTGAAGACAATTTAATATCAACATTTTCAAAACTACTGCAAATGAGTAGTCTTTGAAATCTTTAGTGTAACATTGGATTTTTTTTTCACTATGATCAATAATGACCCTGTATTGGGAAACAGGCTGCAAACTGGAATGAGAGGAGCATTTGGAAAACCTCAGGGAACATGTGCACGTGTGGCCATAGGCCAAGTCCTCCTTTCAGTACGATGCAGGGACAATCACTCAAATCATGCCCAAGAAGCTCTGCGTCGTGCCAAGTTCAAGTTCCCTGGGAGACAGAAAATCATTGTCAGTAGAAAATGGTATTTTTCTTTAGTCCCACTCGTCAGTTCTATATATTATTATGCCTCATTACTAGACAGGAATTAATTGATGGTTATATCCATCCCACTCAGTCACTTTTATATTTTTATGCCTAATTACTAAACAGGAATTAATTGATGGTTTTATCCGTCTTTTAGGGGTTTCACCAAGTTCACCAGAGCTGACTATTTGAAGTGGAAGTCAGAAAGCAGAATTGTTCCTGATGGTGTGAATGCCAAGGTGAATGGAAGTGAACAGATGCTACTTTTACACGTGTTTCTTTTGCTCTGTCTGTTTTTGACTTTTGGATATTTAAGAAGTTCATTTCATATTATTCTAATTATTACCCTATTTATTGCAGTTGCTTGGTTGCCGAGGTCCATTATCCAACCGAAAACCTGGGCAGGCATTCCTAAAGCCTGCTCTTGTGTCGTCATCTGATATAGTTGCTTAGATTAGTGCTTTATTATGGATGAGAAGTGGAGAACCTAAAAAGCTTGGCCTTAATACATTAAGGTGACCATAGGGTCAATCCACATTTTTTGGCTGACCGAGCTTATCTTTATTAAGATACTTGTGAAGGTGTTTATTATATTGTTCTTGATATTTTTATTCATGGATTAAATTTTGTTACTATATGAAAGTATTTATCACATTTTGCACTTAGTGAACTGGTGAATGGAAGCTAATTATGACAATAGGTGTTTCTTTTGTGAGTTCTATAATATCTGATTGCGACAATTATCCATCCATCTCTGTAAGATGACGGTCAGTTTGCTGCCTGGCCATCCCATTTTGCTGCCTTTTACCTTATCTTCGTCATCCTTGGCTGGGCTCTTGTTACCCATCTAGCCTTGGCCAGGCTTAGCCTTCATTATCGTGCCTGATAACCAGGAAACTTCATTAGTGGCCTTGTGATTGTGCCACTCTCCCAGGGATTGCATCATGGTTCTGGTTTGGATGATGTCGGAAACAGTTGCTGTCAAGCCCTATGAGTTTTCAGCCATACCACCTTCTATCTAATCTAACAGCTCTTCAATGCTGTCAAGCAGTTTAATTCTGGGCTCAGACACTCAAAGATTTGAGTAAGATTGCCAACCAAACAATTATAGGTCGCTTGCACCAACAGTTGGCCCCTATTGTTTCTTAGGACAGCAGCATACCATCCTTACATACTCTATTAGTCAGATGCGCATTCATATTTTGAAAATGCACCTCAAGGATTTAGTTTTTGAAGGAATATTGGCCAAATGGCGGGGTCTGGCCAGATCCATCAGCTTACAGGCTCTTCAACATAAACCCTAATTGGATGTGTAGAGAGACCTGACTTGTGCTGAACCCCCAGGATTTGGCCAAAGCAAAACACGTTTCTCATCTCTTAGCGTCATTTGAAGTGTATATTCCACAACACAGTTTGCACAAGGATTTCACCATAGATCATATAATTATTTAGAGTCTGGTTGGCAAAAAGCAAACCACATTTATGATCTCGTACAGTTCTTTCAAGTGTATATTCCACAACAAAGTTTACACAAGAAGGGTTTCACCATAGATCGTATGAGAATTTGGAGCATTCATTGAGCATAACAGCAGGTCTTATTGCCTGGACAGTTTTTCTAGTTATATATGCTGCTAATAGAAAGTCCAATCTTACTGGAATGTTAGCTGTTTAGTGTGTCTGTATTGGAAGGATGGCTTTGCAAATATGAGAAGTATTGTCCAGGCTTTGTGTCCATCTACTTCATAAGATTGATATTTTTTGAGAATTGCCATTGAATGTTGGAACTGGCATTAACATACCAGGTTACATATTTTCATTGTAATATGATTTGTTTTCATCCAAATGTTCACAACGATTATTTTGAATTCATCCCAACAAGCAATTCTGCCAAGAGATGGTCTAAAGGAAATTCCTATTTTGGTGTAATTTTTTCTTTTCCAGATTTTTACTAATGTGTGTTGTGCCAACAGTAAATTGGTTTAGCTTATGGCAGTACGAGGGCATTTGAAAACTTCTGTTTATTGAACGTTGTTATTAGGATCATACTTGAAATTTTTAAATTACTTGAAGACACTGACTAGTTTATTTACCCTTGCATGGCATAGTGTTAGAAATGGTTGAAATGCTTCTCATATCGTTAACTTTTAAATGCCTTGAGATATTAGTTGCTACTGGTGGAAATTTTTCCAGATTTCCACAGAAACGGGTTTGTGCTTGATTAAATGCCCCATCCTCTAAAAGATTGATATATTCTGAGATTTGCTATTGAATGTGGGGAGTGGCAAAATATACATGGTTATGTGCCTTGCTGGCACTCCGGAGACAAAAATCTCTTATTCAGAGTCTACAAACAAAATCTATCAACGATGTACATGCTTCTAACATATTGTCTTCCAGATATCATAACATCAGTTGCCTAAGCAAAAACAGCCGAAGCTACATAAACCAACTTCAAATACCAGTAGGAACAAACAGAAACAACAAAAATCCTCCTTTCTCAGAATAAATTATAATCTTCTTCTGGAGATGTTCTCTCCTATTTCTGAAGTAACCAGCAGGCCTTCTGGAAGGGACAGAGCTTCATTTGATAGCTTGTCCGCTTTCTCATTCAACTCGTTAGATCCTATTTCTGAAGTAACCAGCAGGCCTTCTGGAAGGGACAGAGCTTCATTTGATAGCTTGTCCGCTTTCTCATTCAACTCGTTAGATATGTTGAAATTCCCAAAATACTAGCAGTCTCTATCTGTAGTTTATGACAGTGTTGGATATGTTTCTCGTTTTGTCAACTTATAAATGACTTGAACGTATTGGTTACTATTGTCGACTCGACTTTCCTCCCTAATTGGCACCATTAATTGCACCATTGATGTTATGTTACATACTTATTGAATACAAGCTCTACATTTGAAATCTTTCATCTTATGGTTTGAAACCTCCTAATAAGCAATTCAGTTTGTTGGTTTTCACAGTTAGTCATAATGTTGTTTGAGTTTTAACTATGTATACAAGTTTGAAAGGTCTCCAATGCTTCGAGTGGATATTCCACTCATTATCACGAACAAATAAAGTTGAAATAGTAATAGAAAAGAGCTTTTGGGTGCATATTTATAGGGTTAAAAATTATGGTTAACTCTTTTGGAAAAAGAAAAGAATTACAACTATGAAAGATTAAAAAAATAAAGTGCGGTCATGTGCTTTCTAGTAGAATTTAGCTCTAATATCATACATGATATCAGATACTACCCTTGTGCTTGTGAAAGATAATTAAATACATTAATTGGGGAGTATTTTGTTGTTTATTTCATGGAATAAAACAATCTTTTCTTTGTTCTCTTAATTAAAAATCAAACCCACCACCAAAAGCACTTAATATATAAGTTGATATTGCCAACAATTCTATTAAAGTAATTAACACCATTGCCTTGCAGATCATGTTATCCAATGCATAAATCGTTTACCCTTTTGATTCACGGCAACACTTGGATGATGAGATAGAAATGTCTCCAATTCAGAAAATTCAGCTTAAAATATAAGTTGATATTGCCAAAATCGTTTACCCTTTTGATTCACGGCAACACTTGGATGATGAGATAGAAATGTCACCAATTCAGAAAATTCAGCTTAAAATATAAGTTGATATTGCCACCAATTCTATTAAAGTAATTAGCACCATTGCCTTGCAGATGATGTTATCCAGTGCATAAATCATTTACCCACACTTGGGTGATGAGATACAAATTCATTTACCAAAAATTTCAACTTAAAATATAAGTTGATATTGCCACCAATTCTACCCACACTTGGATGATGAGATACAAATTCATTTACCAAAAATTTCAACTAAGTTGATATTGCCACCAATTCTATTAAAGTAATTAGCACCATTGCCTTGCCGATGATGTTATCCAATGCATAAATCATTTACCCACACTTGGATGATGAGATACAAATTCATTTACCCACACTTGGATGATGAGATACAAATGCCCTTTAGAAAATTCAGCTTAAAATATAAGTTGATATTGCCACCAATTCTATTAAAGTAATTAGCACCATTGCCTTGCAGATAATGTTATTCAATGCATAAATCATTTACCCACACTTGGATGATGAAATACAAATTCATTTACCCACACTTGGATGATGAGATACAAATGCCCTTTAAAAAATCCAGCTTAAAATATAAGTTGATATTGTCACCAATTTTATAAAAGTAGTTTGCACCATCGTCTTGCAGATCATGTTATCCAATGCATAAATCATTTACCCTTTTGATTCATGACAACACTTGGATGATGACATACAAATGCCCTTTATAAAATACAATATTGTGTTACACATGATAATAGTATGATTTGAGAGAGATCTAGGTTGTCACATTATTATCTTATAAAATACAATATTGTGTTACACATAATAATAGTATGATTTGAGAGAGATCTAGGTTGTCACATTATTTTTTTTTTAACAAAAACTAGAAAAATTTGTATTAAAAAGGTATGGATAAATCTATTAGTGTTCACAGATTTAACTTTGACATTATTGTTGTATTTTGTGGTATACAATCTATAAAAAACTTCGTATTTTTTTTTTACAAGAACTAGAAAAATTTGTATTAAAAAGGTGTGGATAAATCTATTAGTGTTCACAGATTTAACTTTGACATTACTGTTGTATTTTGTGGTATACAATCTATAAAAAACTTTGTTTATGCATATTGTTAAACGAAACATAATTCTTAAGGATTAAAGTATCAGTTACCCGGTTTCTTTTTGACCTCTAGATGATCGTGCTGCACCCAATTTGCATCCATTGTTAGCTCATTGAGGTTGGGTACTTGATTCACAGTGGTTGTTGAGAGATTTCTTGAAGCTCTCTGATTGTTGTCGGGGGTAGTTCACTGCCTAGTGTTGTTCTCTATCTGATCCAGATGTCCTTGCAGGTTCTTTGTTTGATTGCATTGGTCTTCAATTTGGCTGCTATGGGCGAACACTTCGTCCTACAATCTTTCAATGAGATGACGATGTTGTGAGCGAGTTTCCAGCTCAAAAGTCATCATGGAGTTTATTGCTCCCAGATGAATTCTCATTCGTTGGCACCCAGAACATTCTTTCTCTAAATCTCGTTGTCCTTGTCTTGCAACATATTCCATAGAGTTCATGGCCCTTGGCACCTTGTGAAAATTCTGCATGTTATCCATGCTACGAACAGGGAGGTGACACTTGAGAAGAGTGTTGTGAGGGACGCACCAAAACCTGAGAATGAAAGGGGAATCAAAGAGCTCGGGAATGGAAAGGGTAGGAGTTTTGCCCTGGCAAAACCATGCTGGATAACGAGGATAAATGAGGAGGCTCAGAGAGGACGATTGCAAGATACCAGATATATAAAATATGCAGAACAGAAATGAAATGCT
>CBVK0100911265.1:0-10440 GCA_900067695.1 Picea abies
ATCTGAATACATTGATCTACCTATGTGCGGGTTAGGACCTTAACATATACATCTTGAATTTAAACTTGATCTAGGAGGATCTAAGGAACACCAAAAAAGGTCCAGGAGGATCTGGAACACTCATAGAGGTCTCAGGGGATCTATGAAAGATCAAAATTTAATCATCTCTAATTATCATGAAAAGGACATCATTGTGTAGATCTCGTTGCCATCTTTCCAATGGTGCAAACGAAAATTCAAATGGAGTTCGTATGAAAACATTATGAGAAGTCAAAGTTCAAGTCAAATGGAAAAAGTCAAAGGGAAAAATTCAAGAGGTGACACATGTCACCAATGCAAGGGTGACATGTGGCACAAGACCGTATATATCGTATAGTGATGATGTGGCACTTTCATATGGTGACATGTGTCAAGCAGGTGACATGGCATGATTAGTTGACAATTGACTGGGCAGGACATATAGTCTAGGTGGACGAATTATATGTTGACACATGGAAAAGGTTAGCCATTGAGAGGCCACCATGTGGTAGCCTCCCATTGGCCATTATGGTCATAGTTATATAAAATTTATGGAGTCAACAAGGGTGGAACCAATGACCTCCATAGGCCTTCACAAAGCCTCTCCTACCATCGCGCCATCACACAAGTCTTAACCTATATATGGCATAAATTATATTTGAATTTGGTTAAAGTTCCATATGGGGGAAAAAGGAGCCGAGAGATAAGCCCCCAGACCCTGGTTTATATGTTATTCCATGCGACCAATGCCATAGCCTTCACGGGGGATAACAAACTTTATTCCACAGTAACTATGTAATATATGGTTGTAAAACCAATGAATATTCCAACAAAGGATAGGATCACAGGGAATGGAACCCTCGACCTCCAATTTATCCAACAGTATAACCGTTGTTCCAACTAACCCGCTTATTACGAGATCCCACTAAATTAAATAATAAATTGCCTAAATTTTGCGTGGAGGTTTGAAGGCTCGTGACCTATATATGGGCATGGATCCCAAGACCTGGAGACACATTCCCATGTCTACAAATAGACTGAGGGCGTAGATAACAATGCATGGCATGAATCCAAAGGATGTACATATGCCTCGAAGTGCGTTCAATATGGAATATAGTTTGGTGTTGCATAGAAATGTGTGCCATGAGGTATTTTGTTCGAATATTGTTAAGTTTATACTCGTTGGATTCGTTTTTCCACGAGGGCAATTAATTTGAATTATGTTTTGTAATTTGAGGTCATTTGTAAAATTATTAATTCAAATTTCCATTAATAATATTTTAGCGCATTATTCTGTGTGTTGAAGAGGGTGAAATTGAGCCAATTCGGAATTTGGTCGACTTTATAGTCAAATTTCTCATAATTTCACAAGGATTATAATGGTGAGTTCATTTTTTTTTTGAGTAGTGGAATTAAAGAGAGTCCATTAAATTATCTTTTTTCAAACCTTTGTTGTAATGTAATTGGTGTTTTGAGATGATAGAGAACAATCATGCTATCTAAACATACTTTGAATATGAAGTGATATATGTCATTTACATATGTAATTTGAGTTCTTTTATTTTCTTCCATGTCATTTCATCACTTTGCAAATTAATCATAATTTTATGGGTTTTTGGATAAGGAGCACATCATCATTTTTTCTACAAATCACCTCAATAAAATTAGGAAATCATTTTGAATCAAGTTAGATGTTTCATGTATATATTTAAAGAAATAAGTGGTGTCTAAGGATTTTTGGATCAATACCGATGAGCGATCAAACCAAGGGTACACATGCCTAGATAGGTAGTACGTCCATACCCCTATTTACATGTGTTAAAATCCAACTCTATAAAAATAATTACAATTGTATGCCCAAGCACGTGATGCTATGAAACATCAAACTATTTAATTGCAAGCATCCCTCTTGGGTCAAGTATTTATATTACCAGTTTATTCCCAAGCACATGATGCTAGAAGAATCTACTATTTTCTTTACCAACATCCCTCCTTGCTCCAAATAAAGTGATCCAAAGAAATCATTCACCAAGTACTTATTCCTTAATGCACCTCCATCGACTATCCTCCATGTTGATACACTTTCTTCCCTAGCAAATGATGCAAGAAGCATCTACTATGATCTTTATTAGCATCCCTCCCTGTTCCAAATACAGTGACCTAAATCACTCATTCACTGAGTACTTCTTCCTTAATGCACTTCCTCCTATGCTCCATGTTGATCCATTAGCAAATGATGTAAGAAGTATCTACCAACTTCTTTAGCAACATTCCCCCTTGCTCCAAATACAGTGATCCAAATCACTCATTCACCGAGTACTTCATCCTCAATACACTTCTGCCTATGCTCTATTTCCATGTGTCATTCACCATGGTTTATAAACCCATAAACCATCACTTCAATTTGTGTTCATATCTCTCTTCCATAGGTCACTCACTTTACCAACAATTTCGTAAGAATGGATCTCAATGTCAGATCACTCTCATTGGAGAATATAGGCCTATCTGGATCTGATACCATGTTAAAAATTGAAAGATAAATAGCACAACAAGAAAGCATGCACATAAAGCCAATATTTATCCCGGAAACCCTTAACCGGGAGAACCAACACGTAATAGATATCTATTAACCTTGTCCAAACTCACCAAGCCAGGACAACATCAACCACTTGAGGCTACCAGGCGTTTCTTACAATGGAGTATCTCAAATCATTAAATAGGATCCATCAATTACAACCTTAATTCTTTTACTAGAATTAGATTACAATTCAAAGACATGCATGGCCTCAAGATAGTCATGCAAAGGCATGCATGAGTGGATATAGCAATGCAAATACATGGATGGTGTGGAGATATCCATGCAAATATATGCAAGGACATGCATGGCATGGATATATCCAGGAAAATACATGTAAGAACATGCATGATGTGGAGATATTCATGCAAAGACTCACATCAAATACCATGGGAAAATATTATGGGTTACCCAATACCATGGGTCCGTAAACCACCAATTGTAAACCCAACAATGACTGAATCAAGGTTAACTTAACCACTCTATGACCAAGTCAATATTAACCCAATAAAAACACCAGTGTTAGAGGTAGATTGAAACACATCCCAAGGTAGGAAGAATAATCAATGGTGCATTGCTTCCCAAGGATAGCCATGTGCCATCATGGATTTTATAATGTCTTTGTATGAATGGAAGGCGTATGAAGGGGAAATAAGAGACCTCTTAGAAGCATTAAAGGGTCATATCGGCTTGATGGGGATGAATATCTCACACGAGAATGACAAATCATTAGGAGTCAAGGAACCAAAAAACATAGAAGTAGTGCAAATAGAATGGGCATGTGTCTAAATAGTGTTTGTGATCCTTTTGGTGGATGGGAGAGAAGTGCTACCATGATAGGAACCAACTATCATATTGAAGGAAATGAACCCATGACCGAGGTGATATAACATATGTGCACAGACGTGTGTGTGTGTGTGTGTGTGTGTGTGTGTGTGTGTGTGTGTGTGTGTCGTGGTCTTCAGAAGAAGGGAGAATTTCTTTCCAAGGGATTTTTGAGAAATTAGGTGGGGCAAGAGGTAAAATGTCCTCCCATAACCATACTAAGGAAGATGATGGGGAAAGAGGTGTGTATACCTACTCCTCATTAGGTGGGTTAGAATCACCTTGGAGGGTAGGTACAATTTTGAGGGAGCTTATGGTGTGGAGGGCCCCTCAAATATTTCAAATGACGATCATTCGACAAGTGTAGTACTCAAAAATCGAAAGACACATGTATGTGAAGTGGTTCAATTGACTTCATAGTGCACATGGGAAAGTATGACATGTGTTCAATGAAGTGGACATGTAATAAATTCTATAGGGACATAACTCTATGGATATGGTTGGTTCTGATAACGACTGAGTGCATTCATGCATGGTTGTTTGATGAACCATTGCCAATGTGTCTCGAAATTGAGGTAGATCGAGACAATGATGAGTGCAATGGCCATATTGTGAATTATATCACATGGAAAGTTGGTATGCAATGTTTTATTGTGTGTGGAGGTGGAGTCTTGTGTAGGTTTTGTGGACATTCCTACTAGGGTGGGAAACAATGTTGTTGCTTGGGGTAGATGGATGAGGTTCCACAACTCCAAAAGAGTGCGGAAAAGAGTTGTTTGGTGACCTTGTGATTTATAGAGATTTCAGGGGGGTTGTACTTGAGGAGGGTTTTGAGTGACATCCCCAATATTTTTATTTATTCCCCTAGTGTTGGTATTCTTTCCCCTAGCTGTGTGATCGGGTTGTGGAAATAATGGTTGAAATGAGCACTGCATGGGTAGTGTAGTTGTTCGAGGAGAAAGTGAAGGTACAGGTACCATAGATGGTGGGTCAAGGTACCAAATAGGTATGGCTATCACCATATTGGGAAGGGTGAGTGTACTTACTACCTGATACACCATAAATCCTAGTAGTGGGTAGAAGAATGGGATTTTGGTTAGGGGTTGAGGAATGGTATGAAAAAGAATAGGATGGTCATTCATGGGAGGTGTATTAGGGGTAGAGTGGGGTATTGGTTCTATCATAAAAAAGTGATTGTGCACACTTGGGAAGAATCTAAGGGTGGTATGCATGATGGGTCACCTTGGTACATGCCAAGGAGTGAGGGGTCTTTAAAAATACATGTACCCATTTGCATGAATGGTGAAAATTTCGATTGTTCCCTATGAGGGGAAGCATATTATCCAATTTCATGATGGGGTGAGGCTTTTAATGTGTCAATTGGTCGATCATGATAACTTTCCAATTGTGGGGGGAAATCATGGTATGAAACATAGATGAGATAATCACCTTCATCGTGTACATGCATCTACATCCGAGGAGAATGTTGTAGTATAAATGGGAATCTATGACCTTGATATCAATCAAGACCATTTTTCCTACTAGCTCTATGGGAACATTTTGAAACAGACCCTCGGGTTGGGGTGGGAGGTCATCATAGGCATGAAGGGTAATAGAAGAAGGGGTTAGATTAGGAGATCCTAGCTTCTGCCAGATGCTTTTAGACATATTGCTTGTGGATTCTCCCTCATCAAAAATGCATCGATGAATGGTGATGTTTCAAACCATGAATAGGATTTGGAAACCAAGGAGTGGATCTGAAGTTATGATTTGTCCAAATCGAAAGTAATAAGGCATTATTTGGAAATATCGAATTCCCCCAATGTGGATAGAAAATATTTCCTTTGGAAGGACATGTTTGTAAGACTTCAAGTATGGAAATGGATGCAGGAGATTGAGCTAACTCATCCACCATGCTATAACTATGTACTACCCTTACATGTGGATATGACCAGTATGTTGTGGAGATGATCTTAGTACATGTGGTTTTAGGTCACCACTAGGACATCAGATCATCAAAGGGGTATTTACTGGTAATTGGTGTCTAAAATGGTTAGACCAAAGTCAAGAGGCATATTGTATTGACGACTGCAAGTCTGAAGATGGATTTTTGAAATGTCATGAGAATTCTTCAATATTGTCCGGGTTGAGCTTGTCTCAACGTAGGACATTGTCCCATTGGTTGCGTGGAGTGCCCAATCTCTTGTTGTGTAGTGACCATTCCTTGTTGAGGGAATGGTTTGTGTAATATTGTTGGTGGTATAAATTGAGGGAAGTTGTTTTGAACTTGTAGAGCACCTTCTAGAGTAGGGGGTCGTTGGGTATACATAGATTCCTTCACTATTTTAAAATATGTGATTTGTGGGAAATGGTGAGTATAATGTTTGTACTCACCGCATAATGCATAGGGGAACTTGGTTTTGAGGTTATTATGCTTCCATTGACATTGCTAGGAATTGTTGTTTCCAATGTTTTGGTTTTAATTACTAGCATTAGGGTTTCCCCCTACTTGAGGGTTTTGATGTTGGGGGTTTCCCGGCCCCTATCCCTGGTTGGCATTATGTTTATTTTTTCCCTTTTTCTTGGAGTTTTTATTTTGGGTGGAAGGGTTGAACATGTTTAGATATTCAAATGCTTGAACATGTTGTACCAGTGAAGGTTGGAAAAATTTGACAACAACATACTATCATGCCTGTGGTGGCATGGCATTAGGTGGTGGAGGACCAGGGAAATGATAATATAGGTTAATATGATGGGGAGGCTGATATGGAGAAAATTGTAGGGGCTATATGTCGCTCATGGGCTATTTTTCTGTTCTTTTTCCCAAAAAATGATTTGTCAATTTACATTTTTTCTAAAAACGATTCACTCAAATTTCATAGAATAATTTTTTTTACCTGAGAAATAGCCCAAATTTTATAAAAATTATATAAAATCCTTAGAAATTTGAATATTTTTACAAAAATTTCACAAAACATTTTATAGTGTTCATATTAAGGACTCGTAAGATTCGCCAAGGTTTCTACAGTTTGAGATAAATTTCCATCCTTAAAATCATCTACTAGTGATATGGATTATATGGTGTTGACATTCCTCCACTAAAACTTGGGTTGCATGAAGGTCCATGTGTATGCACATGAATATGAATGCATGGATGGGGTAAAGGATTCATGGGATGCACGAGATTGTGCCCCCCAACTATTGGAGGAGGAGGGCCATGGAATGGGCTATTGGGTACATAAGGTGTGCCCATGCTATAATGTAATGTCCCCTTCCAATTGATCATGATGGAGGATGACTTAATAGCCTATACAAATATTGTAGTCTATAGTCAACAAGGAAAATGGAGTCAAGGAGGTTTATTTGGTGTCACTAGGTTAAAACAATGACAAATTCTAAAGTGACATTAAATAAAAATAAATAAGTATATTTAAGTGAAATTGGAGGGAAAATAAAGTGAGGGTTTGATTTGGTCAAAAAGGGGAAAGATCTAAAAGGCTCGGAAAAGGATAAATAGAGGGGTAACCCTTCTATTTGGAATTATGATTTTATATCTCATTTTTTAGTGCTCTTGGAGCCATTGTTTTGTTGGGGTTTAGCAACACCCTTCAACTACTGCAGTTTAGTTTCAGTGGTGCAATATCCACCCTAGCTAGACGAGAGGGGAGTCCACCTAGGATTTCCATTGGAGCTTCAGTTAGAGATTTAAGTTTAGTTGGAGGTTTGTCCATAAAGTTTGCGAAGGTTTTCTAGAAGAGGCTAATTTAGAATTTTGCAGGTGACTAGAAGGTTTTGGAGAAGCTGTGCCTTAGGGAATCCTTGTGGGTTGAGTACGGGGCATCCTGTCAGACCCCGCAAGATGTCCAACAATTGTCCTAAAAGGACCTCTGTGATCAGGGTTGCAACATGTCATTTGGATTGGGTTTGTGAAGGTTACATAAGGGATTGAAAGGTTTCTAGCAGAGCAGACATTACTGGGGTAGAGCATCTCAGTGAGGATCATAGATTGACATCATTCCAGGTTTCCTTTGTATTATTTATGTTAGTAGATTTATGCATCTTCCTTGCATCCATTAGACTTGGGTGTTCAAGAGTATTTTGCAGTTGTTATTACAACCATTAGATATCATTGTATTGTTGTGATTGTTGGGCATATTGTCATTATTGTGTTGTCATTGATGTCAATTGTCGATGTCCTTATGATGTGATGATGAATTGTTATGAAAAACATGAAGATGAATTGATGAGTTGTTATGAACAACATGTAGAGGAATCTACCTAAATATCATTAGAGGCAACATATTAGATTTCATGAGATCAATGCAATGTAGAAACACCATCAGATCAAATTCCCAATAGATCAATGATATCGATCAGTTAGAATCCAAGTACAAAACCAAAAATCTCATAAGGGAAAGTTCATTTAAGTGATGATGAGTTTTTATGAACAACATGCAGAAGAATCTACCAAAAATATCAAAAGGGAAAGTGCATTGCATAAACATGATCATGAGTGAAATTCCCACAGTAAAACTACAAAAGAGTCAAGGGAGAATCCTATCCACTAATGTAGATTTCAAGACAAAATAGGACCGTCAGATATGGGAGTTATAGAGGAGGCATTGGATAAATGTTTGATTAAGTCCTGACCGTCAGATCTCAGTAAGGGAAGATCAACGGTGGGGAACCATTTAGGGATGAAAGGGTTCAATTTAATGATTGCGTAAGTTTTGGTTCTAAAATAGACATGGACCGTTGATCGTAACCTGCCAATATATCTACAGTTGGCATCGGTTCCACTACCCCTGAACCCAGGAACCCCAGAGTCACGAATAGCTGAATACCCGAAGAGTGGAGATCCTTTGTGCCTAAGCCCACAGTCATAGCCCTTGGACTTATGAAAAGCTATAAAAAACAGAAAGTGCTAATACGCACTCCGACAAAATTTATTTTGGGAGTTATATTGACCATCCGATCAAAATAATATGGATCATTATATGAAGTCAAGTTTCTCGAGGTTTATTCGAGGAATATCACTTCTGAGAATTGAGAATCGGGAACGAATAACCCAAAGTTTCGAAGGTCGAAATGAATCTAGACTATTGATATAGAACTGATTAGAACCATTGGATCAAGGATTCACGAGATCCCTAATAGTCGAAATCCTGACAACCATTGGATCGTGTTAATATTTTCGTGTCAAATATGGATGGTTAGATGAAGTCAAGTTGCTTGAGGTTTATTCGAGGAATCTCACTTCGAAGAATTTAGAATTGGGAACGAATGATCTAAAGTCCTGAAGGCCGAAATGAATCTATACCATTGATCTATAACTAATCACAGTCTTTGGATCAAGGACTCACGAGATCCTAAATAGCCTAAATCCTGACAAATGTTGGATTGTGTTAATATTTTAGCATCAAATATGGATAATTAGATGAAGTCAAGTTACTCGAGGTTTAATTGGGGAATCTCACTTCGGGAGAATTGAGAATTGGGAATGGACAACACAAAGTCCCGAAGGCCAAAATCAACTGATCATATTCGTTGGATCAAGGATTCAGATGAACCTACGACCATTAGATCCAGGAGGAGGACATGTGCCACATCGGGAGATCCACGTCAGCAGACCACATCAATAAGGACAGATGGTGCAATCAAATGGTGACAAGTGTCTAGGTCGATTTTTCACTTTAGGTTACGTAAGTCATGAATCTAGGTGACATGTGGAAGCCACTTATCTAGTGCCAAGTTAGTAGTGATGTTAGCAAGTTACGTCACTCTGAGATTTTGTCCTTTGGGGGAAAAAAACAACTACCTGAAGCATTGAAGTTCGAAGTCAATGCTAATTGTTGATCTAATATCCTCTGGATTCTCACATGACCGTTAGATCAAAACATGACATAAGCTCTCCCATGTTGACCACTTCGGTGCCGACCAACTCCGGTGGAAATTGGAACAACAATTACCCGGACCTCCGAACCCCCGAATTCTCGAAGCTTTGAAGTAACATCTGACCATCCATCGAGAAGGAAGATTCAAAGTCGAGATCATTGATAAAACAAATGCTTGGAATGGTTAAGCCCACAGTCCTAGCTCCTAGACATGTGGATGTTATCAAGCAGAAAGTTCTAATAAGCACTTCGGCGAAATGTACTCCAGAAGGCTGAAAGATTGCAGAGGCCCGAAGTGCTGAAGTCCGAAGTAAACAATGGTCGTCCATCTCAACTTTTGATTAAGTCATAGATGTTGGATTAAGTAGTGGAAGGATAGTGTAAGGATCAAATCTAGACAATTGATTTGGTTCCAGAAATCACGCCAACCATCGGATCAACCCTTGTGAGAGGTAACCACTTCGAAGAGTTGAAACTACGGAAGATTGAATGAGAGAGAAAAAAATTGAAGGCCGAAGTACCAGGGGACTAGGTTCAATCCCCCGGTCATGGGTTACGGACACATAATCCATGAGGCACTAGGTACATTGCTTAATTAATAATCCCGTGGTTTTGTACATATGGTCACATGTAAATGGTTTGAAGGAAGCACCTCTACAGGATTCGATTTATGCAATATTTGTAGAGACATGGAATCGAGTTAAATAAATTGATCCATACCTGTGATCGATTTATGAAAAGAACTTTCACTTAATTAAAATCCTTCACAATAATGTTTGAATAATAATAGAGATTATTGTTAATTTAAAATGAAGTGATGCGATGGTCCAAACAAAAGGGCACAATGCTTCATAGCTCACACCATTTGGAAGAGTATATAAACGAGAAAGAATGGTGAGAAAAAAGTGTCTCTATAGTCTAGATCATAAGATCAAAACAACATCAGAGTCCACGAAGAAGATCTGATGATTCTTATGAAGTGAGGGTGGAAGGGAGGAGCATAAAAGGATTCATATCGTTTAAGTGTAAGTTAAGGGAGTTGGTGATTCCTAGGGTTGGTGTCCTAAATACAAGGGAGTTGGTGCTTCCTAGGGTTGGTTCCCTAAATGCAAGGGTTTTGGTGCTTCC